>CAUYLG010022248.1:0-20562 GCA_963573385.1 Cacajao melanocephalus
CAAATAAAGCAGAAAATCTAGAAGAAATGGATAAATTCCTGGACACTTACACCCTCCCAAGACTAAACCAGTAAGGTAGTGTGAGGCCTTACTATACTTCAAACTATACTACAAGGCTACAGTAATCAAAACAACATGGTATGGTATTGGTACCAAAACAGCGATATAGACCAATGGAACAGAACAGAGGCCTCAGAAATAATGCCACACATATACAACCAACTGATCTTTGACAAACCTGACAAAAAAAAGCAATGGGGAAAAGATTCCCTATTTAATAAATGAGGCTGAGAAAACTGGCTAGCCATATGCAGAAAGCTGAAACTGGATCCTTTCCTTACAGATTATACAAAAATTAACTCAAGATTGATTAAAGATTTAAATATAAGACCTCACTTCATAAAAACCCTAGAAGAAAACCTAGGCAATACCATTTAGGACACAGGCATGGGCAAGGACTTCATGACTAAAACACCAAAAGCAATGGCAACAAAAGCCAAAATTGACAACTGGGATCTAATTAAACTTAAGAGCTTTTGCACAGCAAGAGAAACTATCATTAGAGTGAACTGGCAACCAACAGAATGAGAAAAAAATTTTGCAATCTACCCATCTGAGAAAGGGCTAATATCCAGAATCTACAAAGAACTTAAACAAATTTACAAGAAAAAAACAAACAACCCCATCAAAAAGTGGGCAAAGGATATGAACAGACACTTCTCAAAAGAAGACATTTATGCAGCCAACAAACATGAAAAAAAGCTCATCATCACTGGTCATTAGTGAGATAGAAATCAAAAGAACATTGAAATACCATCTCATGCCAGTTAGAATGGTGATCATTAAAAAGTCAGGAGACAATAGATGCTGGAGAGGATGTGGAGAAATAGGAATGCTTTTACACTGTTGGTGGGAGTGTAAATTAGTTCAACCATTGTGGAAGACAGTGTGGCAATTTCTCAAGAATCTAGAAATAGAAATACCATTTGACCCAGCAATCCCATTACTAGGTATATACCCAAATGATTATAAATCATTCTATTACAAAGACACATGCACATGTATTTTTATTGTGGCACTGTTCACAATAGCAAAGAGTTGGAACCAACCCAAATGCCCATCAATGATAGACTGGATAAAGAAAATGTGGCACATATACACTATGGAATACTATGCAGCCATAAAAAGATGAGTTCATGTTCTTTGCAGGGACTTGGATCAAGCTAGAAACCATCATTCTCAGCAAACTGACACAAGAACAGAAAACCAAATACAGCATGTTCTCACTCATAAGTGGGTGTTGAACAATGAAAACACTTGGACACAGGGAGGGGATCATCACACACCAGGGTCAGTTGGGGGGTGGGGGGCTAGGAGGAGGTATAGCAGGGGTGGGGTGGGGTGGGGGACTAGGAGAGGGCTAGTAATAGGAGAAATACTTAATATAGATGATGGGATGATGGATGCACAAAACCACCACGGCATGTGTATACCTATTTAACAAACCTGCACATTCTGCACATGTACCACAGAACTTAAAGTATAATAAAATAACAATAATCATAATAAAAATTTTTAAAAAGCTCTTCAGGAGATTTTATTCCATAATAACCTAATGTAACAGTTCAGGTGCATCTTTAAGGCAGTTTGCTTGCTGATTCTGCTCTAAGTTTGTGTCCTATCTGTAATAAATGGGCTCCTGTATTGATCCTGTGACTCATTGCCATCTAGTGGAAAAAAGTCTTAGCGTGTTCATCCCCCACCCCATTTTTCCTCTCTAATGAGGTAGAAGCAGAAATGAGGCACTGCCTTACAGAAGGGGGAGTTTTCATCTCAATTTGGCAAAAAAATCCGGGGAATTAGTTCACTATTTCTATGGAGAGGGACTTTTTATTTTTAAATAAACACATATGTGATCTTATCATACATTCTTTTTCATTTTTAGTTGTCATCCTTTAAATTTTTTTGCTTGGTCAAAAATGGAATCATATTAAGTGCATTTTTGTGTCTCTTGCTTTTCTAACTCAATATGTCATTAAAATCCTTCCAATTCACCTGGTAGAAAACTATTTCATTCTTTACCATGGATGCATACTATTTGATGGTGTGAATATATCATAATTCACTCATCCTCCTATTGATAAGTATTTAGTTTCCAGTTTTATATTTTTCCACTGTGAATGATGCTGAAATAAATATATGTGTATGTCTATGTTTATTTATTTTATTTTTTATTTATTTACTTTTTTTTTTGAGATGGAGTCTCGCTCTGTCGCCAGGCTGGAGTGCGGTGGTGCAATCTCGGCTCACTGCAACCTCGGCCTCCCCGGTTCAAGCAATTCTCCTGCCTCAGCCTCCTGAGTAGCTGGGGCTACAGGCACACACCACCATGACCAGCTAATTTTTGTATTTTTGTAGAGATGGGGATTTGCCATCTTGGCCAGACTGGTCTTGAACTCCTGACCTCAGGTGATCTGCCTGCCTCGGCCTCCAGAATTGCTGGGATTACAGGCATTGGCCACCATGCCTGGCCAAAGGTATATATATTTTAATTATACAGGATGTTGCCAAACTTTCTTCAAAAAGCAGTCACAAATTACATTTCTCCCAGCAACACATGAGAGTATTTTTTTCCTGTACAACTCTACCAACAAAGATATTATTAATCCTGTTAATTTATTCCTATTCGGCAAAATATCTCATTTTTAAAGTTGCATTTTGATGACAACCAGTGAGTTTCTACATCCAATTACATTTTTTTTAACCATTTGGATTTTTTTAAAACTCTAAATTGCCTTTGTACATCTTCAGCTCATTTCCTGTTGTTTTGGAGAATACTAGTTGTCTGTCAAATATTTGTATTATTTTCTTCTTTTGTTACAGCATCCCAAGTTTTAGTTAGAATTATGTGCCTAAATTCTGGACGATAATATATAGTGGAAGTGCTGTGTCAGATTTCAGGTAAGGTCCCTTGAAAGAAGCTGATTTAGCTGACCTACCCCTTTTACTTTCTGCCTTACTGCTGTCCTCTTTTCTTTTGATTCTTCCTCCTTCTTAGAATACAGATATGATGTCTGGAGTTCTAGCAGAAAACTCAGATCATAAAGTGAACTTGAAGATGGAAGTCCCATGCTAAGATGATTGAACAAAAAGAAGGATTGTCTAACTCCAGACTTCTTTTATATGAGGCAAAAATGTCTATTCTGTTTAAATTACTGTAAATCCGGATTTTTTGTTGTGTGTGGTTGAACCATTTTGTGGCTATTAAAATTAGTTTTCTTACTGTCAGTTTGTAAGAGCTCTTTGTATATTTAGATATTAACCTCTGCATGGTTGTATGAATGTTTATTTATTTAAGAATGCTCAATAGATTTTAAAGTCAACATATTTATCCTTCTCTTGTATAAAATAAAAATCTTAGAAAATTTCAACTGTGATTATTTTCTTCCTGCTTATATTCTATTTTACCCATTATTTTAGTTACATGCTATTTTTAATAAGACAAATGAGACATTGTCATTATTGTTTCATATGGCTGATGTTTATTTTATTCATTTTCTCACATATTTACTAATATCTTTGCTCACTATTTTTTCTTGCATTTCAGATCTCCATCTGGGATCACATTCCTTTGAACTAAAGTAAATACTTTAGAAATTCCTTTGTTGACAGCCTACTGATGATAAACTGTCTCAGTTTAATGTGTCTTACATGCCTCTATTTCACCATCACTCTTGAAAGATAGTTTTGGATCCGTATAATTTCTAGTTGTCAGGCAGGGATTTTCTTTTTTTTTTTTAATTTTTATTTTATTTTATTATCTTTTATCAAGCAGAAGCAGGCAGGGATTTTCTTTCAGCACGTTGAAAATGTTATTTCATTGTCTTCTGACTTCAATTATTGCTTTTGAGAAGTCAGCAATCTAACCTCCATCTCATTGTAGAGCTTTAGTTTGTCTTTTCTTTCTAGCGGCTCTGAAGATTTTGTGTTTGGTTTTGTGCAGTTTTAATATGTAGGTGAGGATTTCTTTTCATTTACCTTGTTTAGGGTACATTGGGATTACATGATATGAGAAGTGGTATATTTCCAGAATTTTAGAAAATTCTTTGTCATTATCTCTTTGAATAATGCCTTTTTTCTCTGTAATCGTATTGTGAATTCTAATTAATCGTACATTAGACATTCTCACACTGTCCTTCATGTATCTTGGTCTCTCTTTCATATTTTCTGTCTTTTGTCTCCCTGTACTATGTTTTGAATTTCTTCAGACCCAAGTGCCAGTACACTAATTCTCTGTTCAGCAATAGTTAATACCATACAAGTACTAGAAGGAATCAGGTGAATTATATTAACATAAAGGTAAAGGAAAACATATGACTCAAAATCCAGACACAAAGAAAGAAAAAATTCACAAATTTGACTACAAAAAAACTAAGTTAACTTCTGCATAGTAGGAAACATCACAGAAATTAAAACAAAAACTGGAAAAACTTGGAACATATATCAAGATACAGATCCCTGACATATAAATAATTCTTAAAATTCAAGAGACATCCTGACAGGAAAATGAACAAAGCCCATGAGAAGTCACATGAAAGATATGAAAATGACCTTTAAACATATGAACGGATGCTAAATCTCACTCATAAGATAAATGAATGTTAAAGGTACAGAGATGCAATTTTTCACCTATCAGAGTGGGGACATTCTGCTGTCATTCTGACCTCATTGCCTACTGAGGGCTGTCCGCAGTGGCTTCACTTCTGTGAGAAGTCTCTCCCTGGGTTCTCAGACACTCTATGACATTCTTTGAAATCTCGGTGGAGGAATACATGCCCCTACATCTCTTGCATTCCTGTGTACCAGCAGAATTAGCACCATGTTAATGTTGCCATGGTTTATGGCTTGTGCCTTCCAGAGTGCAGGACTGAGCCATACTAAGGTTTGCTTGAGTCATAGCTTGTGCCACTGAGGAGCACTATGCTGGAATGCAGGGTTAGGGTCACCCCAAGGTCTCACGGCCACCCTAGTCCTCTCTGTGGACGTATTTCCTTCCTCCAGTCTTTGGCACTTTGGACCTGTAATGAAAGGGGTGGCACCAGTAATCTTCAAGGTACCACTGGGGTGATTCTCGCATTGTCCTAATGAATAGCCTCTGGCTTCACTCTATCCATAATAGTCTCCTTATCAAAGAATTGCTTGACCACACCCTTGCTTTTCTTTCCTAAAAATGCTTTTTTATTCTCTACCACATGACCAGGGTGAGAATTCTTCAAATCCTTAAGTTCTGTTTCCCTTTGGATAATAAATTTCACCTTTAAATCATTTATTTCTTCTTGCATTTTGGTATATGCAATTAAAAGAACCCAAATGGTACCCTGAATGCTTTACTGAGTAGATATTTTTTTCACAAGATATCCTATTTCATTGCCCTTAAATTCTGCCTTCTATGAAGCCTTTGGGCATGGACACAATTCAATTCAGTCAAGTTCACTGCCACTTTACAATAAGAATGGCCTTTCTCCAGGTTATGGCACTTTATTTCTCATTTCCACCTGAGATCTCATCAGAATTGGCTGTACATCCATATTTCTACCAACATTCTGATCTTGACAACTAATCTCTAAGAAGTTTCAGTCTTTCCTTATAGTTCTTCTCTCCTTGAGCCTTCACCAAAATCATGCTTAATGTTCCATTTACAGAAATCTTGGCTTTATCTAGACTGGTCCTCCAGATTTTTCAAGCCTCTATCCATTACCCAGTTACAAAACCACTTTCACATTCTCAGGTATTTGTTATGGCAACATCCCACTTCTACTACCAATTTTTTTAGTCCATTTTTTCCTGTTATAACACATATAATTACCACAGACTAATTTATAATAATCTACATTTTTTCAAAAAAGTTTCCCTTTTTAATTGACACATAATGATTGTACATATTTATGGATCACATTGTGATATTCCATTACCTGTGTACAATGCAAAATAATCAAATCAGGATAATTAGCATAACCTTAAACAATGATCATTTCTTCATCTTGGGAACATTCAAAACCTTTTCTTGAGTTATTTGAAAATATAGAGGAAATTGTTGTTAACTATAGTCACTCTACAGTGCTATAGAACACCAGAACTTACTTCTCCTATCTTGCTATAATTTTGTATCCATTAACCAACCTCACCCATCTCCTATTCTCCCTGTTCTTCCCAGTTTCTAGTTACTGCTATTCTACCTTCTACTCCTATGAGATCAACTTATTTCACTTCCACATGATTGAGAATATGCGGTATTTATCTTTCTATGCCTGGCTTATTTCACTTAACATGATTGAACAGAAATTTATTGCTCTTAACTCTGAAGGCTGGTATGTCCAAGATTAAGGGTATAGCATCTGATGGGGACTTCTTGCTGTGTCATCCCATGGCAGAAGGTAGAAGGGCAAGGGAGAGAGAGGCTTAACTCACCATTTATAACTAACCAACTCCTATGATAACAGCACTGATTTATTCATGGTGGGCAAAGCCCTCATGGCCTAATCACCTCTTAATGGTCTCACCTCTTAATACTGTTATAATGGCAATTAAATTTCAACATAAGTTGGCTGGGTGCAGTGACTCATGCCTGTAATTTCAGTACTTTGGGAAGGTGAGACAGGTGGATCACTGGAGGTCAGGAGTTTGATACCAGCCTGACCAACATGGTGAAACCCCATCTCCACTAAAAATACAAAAAATAGCCAGACTTGATGGTGCATGCTTGTAATCCCAGCTACTCAGGAGGCTGAGACAGGAGAATTGCTTGAACCAGGGAGGTGGACGTTGCAGTGAGCCTAGATCATGCCACTGCACTCCAGTCTGGGTGACAGAGCAAGACTCCATCTCAAAAAAAAAATAAAATCAACACAAGCTTTGGAGAGGACAAACATTCAAATCATGGTGGATGCACTGAAGAGGACAGTTTCACATGACCCCTTCCCCAACCCCAGGCAGCACAGTATGGAGAAAGATACCCTCTATTTGGGAGAAAGGGGAAAAGTGGGCATAGAACTTTCCCTTGGATTCCAAAACTTGGTCTGCTTCAGTAAGACCCAACACTTGGCAGGCCCTATGGCACCAGAATCTAGGTCAGTACCCATGAATTGAACCTCCAGGCCTATCCTGGCACCAGGCTGGACCCCACAGCTCCAGGCTTCAGGAAGGCATGGTGGATTGTATGTTCAGTTTGTACCACTACTGGGCTGACTTCAGCAGTGCTGGGCATCAGGCCTACTCCAATACCAGGCTGGCTCCAGTAGCCCTGGGATTCAGGCTGCACCAGTGACAGGCCAGGCCCTGAGGACACAGTCTTTAGTCCAGCCCTTCTGAATATGGGCTGTAGGACCACCCCAATAGACACAATCATCAGGTCCAACTAAGTGATACAGGATGCAGGCCCACACGCCTGCTAACCTAGGCACCAGGCCAGCCAGCCTGAGGACTCCAGCAGCAAGGCCACCACAGGCTACACCAGATGGCCTGTCCAGAATCTCTGGATTTGCTTTACCAAGCAAAGCCAGGCTGCCAATACTGCAATAAGTACCTATTTCTTCAAATGTGCAGACACCTATGCATGGCCACAAGGATAAAGAACAATCAGTGAAATGTGACTATACCAAAAGGGCAACATAAAGCACCACTGACCAACCATAAAAAAATTAAGAGGTATGAAATGTCTGACAAAGAATCCAAAATAACTATTTTAAGGAACCTCAGTAAACTTGAAGAAAATACAGATAAACAATTCAATAAAATTAGAAAAACAACAAATGACCAAAACAGGAAATTTTTTAAAAGCAATTTGGAGCTGAAAAAAACAACTGTAAGCCAAAAATAAAATTCTAAGGCACCCAATCATCTGAATGGACTTCCTCCTCAATTCAGCGCTCTTTTAAAATTTAACCTGAGAGACTGTTTCAGGCCATGACAGGAAGTGGGACTGGGATATGCCTCATTATATCTCTCTGGCATTAACATCAACACAGACTTTAAATCTGATAAGAAACATTTTACAACCTATAATCTCTGAAACCTGCTACCTGGGACACACAGTTTTATCTGCATGATAAAACTTTGGTCCCCATAACTTCTTATTGTGACCCAGGCATTCCTTTCTATTGATCCCAGGTCTTGGAATAAACTAAACCAATTGTTAACAAGAAAATTCAAAAATCTACCCATAAGTTGGAAGTCCCCCAAACTTCAAGTTGTACTGCCTTTCTGGACCAAACCAATGTTTTTCTTAAATATATTTAATTGAAGTCTCATGCCTCCCTAAAATGCATAAAACCAACCTGCACACTGACCACCTTAGGCACATGTTCTCAGGACCTTCTGAGGGCTGTGTCTGAGCCATGGTCATTCATATTTGGCTCAGAATAAATATCTTTACATATTTTAAAGTTTGACTTTTTTATCAACACAATGAATGAAATGAAATATGCAATAGAGAATACTGACAGCAGAATTGATCAAACAGAAGAAAGAATCAGTGAATTCAAAGACAGGTTATTTGAAAATATACAGTCAAAGAGGAAAAATAAAAAATGATAAAAAGAAATTAATAAAGTTATGGAATTTATACAACAGCATTAAAAGAACAAATATTCAAGTTATAGGAGTTTAAGAAGGAAAAGAGAGATAAAAAGGAGTAGAAATCTTATTTAACTAAATAATAGCAGAAGGCTTTCCAAATGAGAAAGTTATAAGTATCTAGACATAAGAAGGTCAAAAATCTCTAATCATATTCAACCCAAACAAAATTTTGTGGTTAGATAATTATCTCTAGTGCTTTGATTCCTTCCTTTTATTTAGTTTTTGTGTATTTACTGTAGGTTTTTGCTTGGTGGCTATCATGAGGCTTACATAAAACATCTTGTAGTTATAACAGGCTATTTTAAACTAATAACAACTAAAGTTTGACCACAAAAATACTCTACACTTTCAGTGCACTCCCCCTTCATTTTGAATTTTGTTGTCACAATTTGCATCTTTTTATATTGCATATTCCTTAATAAATAATTGTAGCTATCACCATTTTTAATAATTTTGTTTTTTAACCTTCATATTAAAAATATCAGTCCTTTAAAAAGTACCATTATAGTATTAAAAAAGTCTGAATTTGAGTGCTTATTTACTTTTGCCAGTGAGTTTTATACTTTCAGATGTTTTTGCATTACTAATTAGGATCTTCTTCTTTCAGCTTTTGTTTTTACGGTGATGTGGTTTGGATTTGTGTCCCCACCCAAGTCTCATGTCAAATTGTAATCCCCAGTGCTGCCCTGGTGGGAGGTGATTGGCTCATGGGGGTGGATTTCCCCCTTGCTATTCTCGTGATAGTGAGTTCTCATGAGATCCAGTTGTTTAAAAGTGTGTAGCACCTCCCTCTTCTCTCACTTCCTCCTGCTCTGGCCACGTAAGACATGCCAGCTTCCCCTTTGCCTTCTGCCAGAATAAGTTTCCTGAGGCCTTCCCAGCCATGCTTCCTGTACAGCCTCAGAACTGTGAGCCAATTAAGCCTCTTTCTTTATAAATTACCCAGTCTTAGGCATTTCTTTATAGAAATGTGAGAACAGACTAATACATATGGGAAAGTCTTTATCTCTCCTTCATTTATGAAGGACAATGTAGAGAATTGTTATAATTTGATGTTGCATCAGCATCCATTTTGAATACAAGTTTAACTTTCTCATACCAGAAGCAGGGCCTAGTCACCCTTGACACGGTTTCCAGTTCTCCATCACACAAAAATGACTCAAATTGTTGGCCAGAGATAAGAACTTAGATGTGTATCTTCTGCCTAGCAGACTGGGCTTCCCACTTTCCCACTGTTCTTTTAATTTAATTTAATTTAATTTAATTTAATTAATTTATTTTTTTGAGACAGAGTCTCACTCTGTCACCCAGGCTGGAGTGCAGTGGAGTCTCAGCTCACTGCAATCTCTGCTTCCCAGGTTCAAGCAGTTCTCTGCCTCAGCCTCCCAAGTAGCTGGGATCACAGGGGCCCATCACCATGCCCGGCTAATTTGTATTTTTATTAGAGACAGGGTTTCACCATTTTGGCCAGGCTGATCTTAAACTCCTGACCTCGTGGTGATCCACCTGCCTTGGCCTCCCAAAGTGCTGCAATTACAGGCATAAGCCACCACGTCTGGCCACTTACTTCTCCTTTAAACAGATCACTCAAGCATTTGCTGATGAACTTAAAATGACCCACATCTTATTCCCCTATATTAATGGCTAGTTGCCACATGCTCTCTCTCTTTCTCTCTGCCTGACTCTTTATACAGAGAAAGAGAAATAATGAAGACAGCTACTTTCTGCCTTTATTGACTTATTTTGACAATTGACATTATTGAGATAGAATTTACATAAAATAAAATTCATTTTAAGCACACAGTTATGAATTTTGATATATATATATATATATATATATATATATATATATATCTGTAACCACCACCAAAGTCAAGAATTACATTTTCATCACCCCACAAGAATTTCCTTCTATACATTTACGGTCAATCCCACAACATCACATCCCTTGTCTGAGGCAACCATTGATGTCACTCTGTCACTACGGTTTAGCCTTTTCTTGTATTTCACATAAACAAAGTCAGACAGTATGGGCACTCTTGTATCTTCTTTAACACATCATCATTATTTTGAGATTCATCCATATTATAGTGTATATCAATAGCATGTGCCTTTTTATTGCTGCGTAGTACTGCTTTGTCTGAATGTATCACAGTTTATTCATTCATCTGTTGAACATTTGAGCTATTTTCTATTGGGGGCTTTTATGGATAAAACTATGAAAATTCTTATAAAATATTTTTTATTTGTATAAATTTATGGGATACAAGTGTACTTTTGTTACATGGATGGACTATATAGTGGTGAAGTCTGGGCTTTTAGGATATCCATCATCTAAATAGTGTACAATGTACCCATTAAGTGATTTCTCATTCTCCACCCCCTCCCATTTCCCATTCTTCCAAGTCTCCATTGTCTATCATTCCACACTTTGCATTCATGTGTGCACATTTTATAGCTCCCACTAAAAAGTGAGAACATATGGTGTTTGTCTTTCTGATTCTGAGTTGCTCCACTTAAGATGATGGCCTTCAGTTCCATCCATGTTGCCACAAGACATGATTTCATTCTTTTTCATGGCTGAATAATATTTCATTGTGTATATATAACACATTTTCTTTATCCAATCATCCATTCATGGACACTCAGGTTGATTTTCTGTTAATATAGCTTTATATCTTTTTCCACAAATATTTGCTTATTGTGGATAATGAAGATATTCTCTATTTTCTTCAAAATGTTTTTGCTTTATACTTCGTATTTAGATAATACATCTGAAATTTATTTTTGTACATTTTAATATATAAGATACATTGAAACCTGTATAAAAATAAATCTATAGTTGACTCAGAACCATTGTTCAAAATATAATTACAGTTGTTTTCTCACAAAAAAGTTATTTTGACATCTGTTTTCATTTACCTTGGATAAATACCTAGGAGCAGAATTGCTCATTCACATGACATGTATATACATAACTTCTAAGAAACTGCTAAACTCTTTCCCAAAGTGGTTGTACAATTTTATATTCTGACTAGTAATGTGTTAGTATTCTAGTTTCTTCAAATCCTCACTAACATTTTGTATGTCCGATTGTTTTTAAGTCATTCTCATAGGTATATTGTGGTGTCTAATTGTGGTTTTAATTAGCATTTCCTTAATGCTTAATTATATTGGGCATTTTTCCATGTTGTTATTTGCCATTTGTATATTTTCTTTGAGAAAATGTTTGTTCAAACCTTTTGCACGTTTTTTTTTTGAGATGGGGTCTTGCTCTATCACCCAGGCCAGAGTGCAGTCATGCAGTCATAGCTTACCATAGCCTCGACCTCCTGGGCTCAAGTGATTCTCCTGCCTCAGCCTCTCAAATAGCTGTGACTACAGGTGCACACCATAATACCCAGCTAATTTTTGTATTATTATTATTATTTTTTGTAGAAATGGGATCTTGCTTTATTGCCAAGGTTGGTCTCAAACTCCTGGGCTCAAGCCTCCCAAAGTGTTGGGATTACAGGCATGAGCCACTGTGCCTGGCTTCTGAACATTTTAAATTGAGTTGTTTATCTTCTTATTACTGAGTTGTAAGAATTTTTATATTCTAGATATTGGGTTTTTAAAAATTGCTTAGATATCAAGTTTTTCTATTACAAGCATTTTCTCTCACTTTGTGACTTGCCTTACTTTTCTAAATGCCATCTTTCAAGAAACAGAAATTTTTAATTTTTTGAGAACAACAGAAATATAGTATCTTATAGTTATGGAGTCGAGAAGTCCAAAAGCAAGGTTTTAGCAAGGCTATTCTGTCTCTGAAGATGCTAGGGAAAGACCTGTTCTGGGACACTCTCCCAGTTTCTGGTAGTTCAGGAACTCCTTGGCATGTAAATAAGCCATCTCCTCCCTGTGTCTCTTCACCACGTCTCCCCTCTATGTATGTCTGTGACCAAATGTCCCCCTTTCTATAGGACACCAGTAATTTTGGAGTAGAGCCCACCCTAATGACCTTGTTTTAACTTGATTATCTCTGTAAAACCCTATCTCCAAATAAGGTCATATTCTAAGGTATTAGGAGTTAGGACTTCAACATCTTTTTTAGGGGGACACAATTCAATCTACAACAATAAAGTCTCTTGAAATTGAAAATGAAATTGCTACTCAAAGTTACAGAGCTACTCAGAATAAAAAATTCTGAGTAAGACTTTTCACCAACTCTTCCAGGGCCCACCTTTGCTTTGTATACTGTTTACACAAAGTTAGTATAAATTGTATGTTTAAAATTAGTGATCTTGAGGTGTGTGGTTGCATTTGATGTTTTCTCCTCACTCATTTTCCTTTCAATTTTTGTACACATAACATAAAGTCTATCCTCCTAACCATTTTAAGTGTACAATTCAGTAGTGTTCAGTATATTCACATTGTTGTACAAATAAATTTTTAATTTTGATGGTCTAATTTATCATTTTTTCTTTTATGATTTATGCTTTCATATGCTATCTAAGAAACCTTTGCCTACACCAATGTTGAAAATATTTTGTTCTATTTTTCTTTTGAAAGTTTTATAGTTTTGGCTTTGATTTCTATGTCTATGATACATTTCGAGTTAATATTGGTATATTATATGAGAACAGGGTTTTATTCATTTTTTATATGAGTATCCAATTGTGCCAGAAATATTTTTAGGAAAGATTATCTTTTTCTCCGTTAAATTATATTCATACACATGTTGAAACTCAACTGACCATAAAAATAAGGGCTTAGAGACCATCCTGGCCAACATGGTGAAACCCCGTCCCTACTAAAGATACAAAATATTAGCTGGGCGTGGTGGCATGCACCTGTAGTCCCAGCTACTAGGGAGGGTACGGCAGGAGAATTGCTTGAACCCGGGAGGGGGAGGTTGCAGTGAGCCAAGGTCACACCACTGCACTCCAACCTGGTGCCTGGTGATGGAGTGAGACTCTGTCTCAAAAAAAAAAATAATAAGGGCTTATTTCTGGAGTCAATTCTGTTCCATTGACCCATTTGTCTATGTTTATGGCAGTGCCACACTGTTTTAATTACTATAGCTTTATATAAGATTTTAAGTTGAGAAGTAAACATACTGCCCTTTGTCCTTCTTTTCCAAAATTGTTTTTGTCATTCAGATCGTTTGCATTTTAATATCAGCTTGTCAACTTCTAAAAAATATCCTGTTGTGATTTTGATAGCAATTACATTGAACCTATAGATCAATATGAGGAGAATTTCCATCTTAACAATATTGAGGCTTCCAGTCCGTGAACATAGAGTCTCTCCCTTTATTTAAATCTTCTTTAATTTCCCTTAGCAATGTTTTATTGTTTCCATTGTACAAATCTTACACTTCTTTGGGTAAATTTTATTTCTAAGAATTTTAATAATTTTGATGCCACTGTAAATAAAATTGTTTTCATGATGAGAGAGGAAACAGTAGAGAGAGAGAGTGAGGACGTTCCAGGCTCTTTTTAACAACCAGATCTTCCAGGAACTAATAGAATAAGAACTCATTGGCCTCAGCATGCGATTTTAATTTTATTTTGGACTTTTTTTTGCTAGTATATAGAAATACAATTGATTTTTGTATATCCATGTTATATTTGTGAACTTGTTGAATTCATTTAGTATTTCTAATAATTCCTTTGTTCTAATCATGTATTTTCTTCTTTTAAAAGAATAATTTTTGACACATAAAAGTTGTTTATATTTAAAATGTACATGATATTTTAATGTAAAGATACATTATAAAGTGATTACCACAATAAATTTATCTATTGTCTCATATAGTTACTATTTTTGTGTGTGCATGAGAACATTTAGGGTCTACTCTCTTATAAATTTCAAGTATGCTATACATTATTATTAACTATAGTTACCATGTTATACATTAAATATTCAGAAGTTATTTACCATATAACTGAAATTTTATGCCCTTTGACCAATATCATCTCATTTTCCCCAGTCCCCAGGACTGGCAACCATCTTTCTACTCTCTGCTTGTATAAGTTCAACCTTTTTAGATTCCACATGTAAGTGAGATCATGTAGCATTTGTATTTCTGTGTCATAAATCTAAAGAATACTGCCATTTTTTGTACCCATTAATCATCCTCACCTCCCTCCAACCCCCTGCTGCTTTTCCCAGTGTCTGATAACCATGCCTCTACTCTTTCAATTGTTTTGATTTTTAGATCTCACAAATAAGTGAGAACACGCAATGTTTGTCTTTCTGTGTCCCCAATGTTTTCTTGTAGTACTTTCAAAATCTGAGGTCTTATATTTAAGACTTTAATCCATTTTAATTTGATTTTTGTAAATGGCGAGAGATAGGGGTTCGGTCTTTTGCATATAGATATCCCATTATCTTTTAAAAAAATATAATAGCCATCCTAGCAGGTGTGAAATGATATATCATCCTGGTTTTGATTTGCATTTCCATGTGATGCCAAGCACATTTTTGTATATCTGTTGGTGGTTTGTATGTCTTTGGTGACGTTACTAATCAAGTTTTTTACCTAATTTTAAATCAAGAAATTGTTTTCCTGTTGAGTTGTAGGCATTCATTTTATACTTTGAATATTGACTCCTTATATATGTGCTTTGCAAATATTTTCTCCCATTCCATAGGTTGCCTTTTAATTTTATTGATTGTTTCCTTTGCTGTAAGAAGCTTTTCAGTTTGGGAAAATCCCAATTATCCATTTTTTTGCTTTTGTGGCCTGTGCTTTTGGTGTCCTATACAAGAAATCATTACAAAGTCCAATTTCTATAGGCTCTGTCCCTGTTTTCTTCTAATAGTTTTACAGTTTTAGGACTTATATTTAAATCTTTGATACATTTTGAATTTATTTTTGTGTATGTGTAAGATAAGAGTTCAGTTTCATTCTGGTGTAAGAATGGTGTAAGATAAGGGTTCAGTTTCATTCTTCTGCATGTGGAAATCTAGTTTTCCTAAAAGCATTTATTGAAGAGACTATCTTTTCCTCATTCTGTATTGTTGGCACTCTTGTTGATGATAAGTTGACTGTGTATGTGTAGGTTTATTTCTGGGCTCTCTATTCTTTTCCATTGCTCTAGATATCTGTTTTTATGCCAGTACCAAACTGTTTTGATTACTGGATCTTTGTAATGTATAATGAAATCAGGAAATGTGATACTTCTGGATTTGTTCTTCTTGCTTTGGTTATTTGAGGGTCTTTGTGGTTTCATATGAATTTTAAGATTGTTTTTCTATTTTATATAAAATATTATTGTGGCTTTGATAACAATTGTATTGAATTTGTAGATCACTTTGGGTAGTATGAACATTTTAACAATATGAATTCTATCAATCCATGAACATGAAATGTCTTTCCATTTATTTGTGTCTGTTTTAATTTCCTTAAACAGTGTTTTACAGTTTTCAGTATACAGGTCTTTTACCTCCTTGGTTGCATTTATTTGTGAGTGTACTATTCTTTTAAATGCTGTCTTACTCCATTTCCTGTTGCTATAAAGGAATATCTGAGGCTGTGTAATTTATAAAGAAAAGAGGTTTATTTGGTTCACAATTCTGCTGGCTGTAAGATTGGGCATTAGGTAAAAGCCTCAGCCTGCTTTGAAAGGTGAAGAGGGGCCAACTTGTGCAGAGATCACATGATGAGAGAGGAAGCAGGAGAGAGAGAGAGTGGGGAGGTGCCAGGCTCTTTTTAACAACCAGCTCTTCCAGGAACTAATAGAATAAGAACTCATTGCCCTGAGAATGGGACTGAGACTTTCACAAGGGACCTGCTCCCACTACGCAAACACCTCCCATTATGCCCCATCTCCAACATTGGGGATCAAATTTCAACATGACATTTGTGGGGAAAAACATCCAAATTATAGCTGATGCTATTATAAGTGATTTTTTTTTCTTAATTTCATTTTCAGATAATTTGTTTTGGTGTATAAAAATGTAGCTTATTGGCCAGGTGCAGTGGCTTACACTTGTAATCCCAGCACTTTGGGAGACCGAGGCGGGTGGATCACAAGATCAAGAGATCGAGACCATCCTGGTCAACATGGTGAAACCCCACCTCTACTAAAAATACGAAAACTAGCTGGGGGTGGTGGTGCGTGCCTTTATTCCCAGCTACTCAGGAGGCTGAGGCAGGAGAATCACTTGAACCCCTGAGGCAGAGGTTGCAGTGAGCCGAGATCGTGCCACTGCACTCCAGCCTGATGACAGAGCAAGTGTTTCACCATGTTGGCCAGGCTGGTCTTGAACTCCTAACCTCAGGTGATCCTCCCACCTTGGCCTCCCAAAGTGCTGGGATTACAGGCATGAGCCACCATGCCTGGCCTGAATTCATTTATTATTCTAATAGTTCGTGTGTGTGTGTGTGTGTGTTTAGTCTTCAGGATTTTCTACGTATAACATCATGACATCAGCAAACAGATAATTTCATTTCTTTCTTATTTGGATTCTTTTTTTTTGTTTTTCTTGCCTAATTGCTCTGGTTAGGACTTTAAGTACTAAGTTGAATGGAAGAGGTGAGAGTGGGCATTCTTGCCTGTTCTGGATCTTAAAGAAAGGGCTTGCATTTTTTACTATATGTATGATGTTAGTTTTGGGCTTTTTATAAATGGTCCTTATTATGTTGAGGTTGGTTCCTTCTATACCTAATTTGTTAAGAGTTTTCTTTATAAAAGCATATTGAATTTTGTCAAATGCTGTTCATTTATTGAAATGATCATTTGACTTTAAGCCTTCGTTCTGTTAATGTGGTGTGTCACATTGATTGATTTGTGTGTGTTAAACCATCCTTTTATCCTAGGGTAAATTCTACTTGACCTTTGTTTATGATGCTTTCAATGTGCTCTTGAATTCATTTCGCTAGGAATTCGTTGAGGAATTTTTATCTATATTTATCAGGGATATCATTCTGCAGTTTCCTCTCTTGTGCTATCTTTGGCTTTGGTATTAGGGTGATGTGGGCCTTGTAGAATTAATTTGGCAGTGCTCCATATTTTCATATTTTTTGGAAGGGTTTAAGAAGGATTGGAATTAATTTTTCTTTAAATGTTTGGTAGAATTACCAGTGAAAACATCTAGTCTTGAGTGTTTCTTTGTTGGTACTTTTTCGGTTAATACCTGAATTTCCATATTTGTTATTGGTCTGTTCAGACTTTTTATTTATTTCACATTCAGCATAGGTAGGTTTTATGATTCTAGGAATTTATCCATTTCTTCTAGGTTGTCCAATTTATTAAGATATACTTAATCATAATTGTCCCTTATAGTTCCTGTTCCCTGTTGTGTCAGTTGTAACATCTCCTTTCATTTCTGATTTTATTTATTTGAGTCTTTTTTTTTTCTTAGTCTAGCTAAGGATTTTGTTTATCTTTTTGAAAAACCAACTCAGTTTCTTTGATTTTTTTCTATTGTTTTTCTGTTCTCTATTTCACTTATTTCTGCTCTAATCTTTAGTGTTTCCTTTATTCTGCAAATTTTGGGCTTAGTTTGTTCTTTTTCTTGTTCCTTGAGGTGAAAAACTAAGTTGTTTATTTCAGATCTCTCTTTTTAAATGTAAGCAGTTATCTCTATAGGCTTCTCTCTTAGCAGTGCTTTTGTTGCTTCCCATAGGTTTTGGTAGGTTATGTTTCCATTTTTGTTTGTCTTGAATAAGATGTGGGTAGAATGAAACTGTTCTTTTCACTGTCTTAAATGTGTCTTTTCCATTTCTGTGCTACATCTGAGCACTGCAATCTCTTACCTGGATTTCTGAGCTCTCATGAAGGTACTTTAATCAGTTGATGGTTTTTAAATCAGTGTTTCTGTGGGTGGTATGAGGGCTGGAAACTCCTACTCCACCATCTTTTAAAATTTAGCCTTTGTAGTTATCTCAGTTTTTAGTTTTAATTTTCCTGAAGAATAGTGAGGACAATAACCTTTTAAAACAGAGATATACCCTTGTTTCAAGGTGGTTTATGTATGGTTTTGCTGGGAGAAAGTGGAATGAATGAAACCATCTTTGAGTCCCTTATTCCAGTGGTTCCCAAACCTGGCAGCATATCAGATTAATTTGTACAGTTTTATAAATGTTCAAATGCTTAGGCTCCACCTAAAAGTGACTGAATCAGAATATCCAATACTGGATCCTAGTTAATTGTGTCTTATAATTCAGTCATATTCACATATAGCCTAATTTAGGAACCACCGCTACCCCTATCTGCATTCAGTTTATTTTTAGCAATTTTTCCCCAGGTGATTTTTACAGACAGTACAATTTGGGTACCACTGTCATGTTTATGATTGTTGCCTAGTGCAGGGTTACTTCACATCTGACCCTCTTTTTAATTTTTCTGCTAATATGACCACATGCAGAGCCATGCATTCAGCTGGTGTGTACTTGAAAAATTGAGACTGTCATTCTGTTTGGCTTTGCATAATATTAGTGAGGTTTAGTGCTTCCATAAACTCATGTTCTGATGTTCAATGCCAAATATAAATGCTTTTTGTCTAAACCACTGTTTGTAACTCCATGGCTGTAGGCATCACTGTGGCCTGATATTCCAGATGTTAATAATGCATCTGTGGTAGATAAGTAAAGACAATGAGAAAAATGATTACTTCTCATTTTAGAAGAAAGAAATGGCTTTGGAATTGGACCGTTGAAACCATGCCCTGGGTTTCTGTACCAATATGATACGGCATAAAACAACAATGTGGGTCAGCAATTTTTTATGACATGCACAAATGCTATTTAGCATCATCTCAAACTCACCCCAGTATTCTCTATAGAAGTATAGAATGGGCAATTAGTGAAATAAAATAATTTTCCATAACAAAAGTAATTCTGCAATTGGGGGATACTTATATCTAGAGCCTTGGGATCTAATCCTGACTTTGCTACTAACTTAGTGTACTGTGTCTCACTGTCCCCATTTTACAATACAGAGAATAGATTAAATAGTCCCTTGGAGGCTTTCTAGCTCTGAACTTACATAAAACTGTAATTATCACCACCTTTCTCCTTCTTTCAGACTGTAGGGGGAGAAAATATGTATTGCTTTTGTCCTTTCATCATAACAATTAGCTCTTGAGTTGATTAATGCTTTTCTGGAAACTATTGCATCTTAGTGAAGATGATTTAGTATTTTAGCAATTGCTGGATTCTTAAAAATGTGCCAGCCTGGTGCATTGAAATTAGTAAGGTTTCGAAAGGTATTTCAAAGTAGCCTTAATTAATTAAATGCTTGATAGATGCAGTCCAAGGTTAACCACTTAATAAATTGGCAACCAAATAAAAAATGGAATCAAACGCTTTAAGCAGCTTACTGGAAGGGATCTGGGCTCTCCACCAAGAGATTCTGTAGCAGCAAGGTGGGTCATTTTCAAGCTCCTGATTCGTTGTCACTATACCCTTTCACCCAAGACTGAACCCTTCCCCCCAAAATGCACAGTATTGCTTAATCTACAGCAATGATGTTTGTGTTAGTGTTTACAGACTAAAAGAAAATTCCCACCTGAAATGTGAATAATTAAGAATCATCTTTAATTCACTGTGTATTTGAACACAAGAATATTGTCAAGGAAGACAAGGTGATAATTCTTAGGTTTGTAGAAAAGTTCTCTGCTGTTTCTGTAAACTGGTATTTAAGTGGCTGAGTAGATTAAATAAAAAAGGATATTACTTAGAAAAAGGGATCATAGGCTGGGTGTGGTGGCTCACACCTGTAATCCTAGCACTTTGGGAGGCCAAGGCGGGCAGATTTGTTGAGCCCAGGAGCTTGAGACCAGCTGGGCAACATAGTGAGACTCTGTCTCTACAGAAAATAAGAAAGTTAGCTGGACATGCTGGCACATACCTGTAGTCCCAGCTATTCAGGAGGCTGAGGTGGGAGGATCATCTGATCCCAGATAGGTTGAGGCTTCAGTAAGCCCTTATCCCAC
>CAUYLG010022250.1:0-41610 GCA_963573385.1 Cacajao melanocephalus
TTATGATAGCAAAGACCTGGAACCAACCCAAATGCCCATCAATGATAGACTGGACAAAGAATGTGGCACATATACACCATGGAATACTATGTAGCCATTAAAAAATGAAGAGTTCGTGTCCTTTGTAGAAACATGGATGAACCTAGAAACCATCATTCTCAGGAAACTGACACAAGAACAGAAAACCAAACACAGCATGTTTTCACCCATAGGCGGGTAATGAACAATGAGAACACCTGGGCACAGGGAAGGGAACAACATTCACAGGGCTAGGTGTGGGGGTGGAGGGGAGGGGAGGGACAGCGGCGGGGGGACAGGGAGGATGGGAAGGGATAACACCAGGAGAAATGCCTGAGGTAGGCGACGGGAGTGGTGGGGGGGATGGAGACAGCAAACCACCATGGCACATATCTACCTATGCAACAATCCTGAAGAATGCAGGATGTGCACATGTATCCCAGAGCCAAAATACAATAAAAAAAAAAGAAATTTTAAAAAAAGTTAAAATAAAAATGATAAAAAATGGCAAAAGAAATTTAAGTGATTCTAAATAAATATAAAAACATCCCATATTTGTAGAATGAAGGTTATTGTATTGAGACAAAATTCCTCAAACTGATCTGCTGATTTAACATAATCCCAATCAAAATATCAGATATCCTTCCTGCACAAACTAAGAAGCTGATCTGTGCCAGGCATAGTGGCTCAGGCCTGTAATCCTAGCACTTTCGGAGGCCAAGGTTGGCAGATCCCTTGAGGTCAGAAGTTCGAGACCAGCCTGGCCAACAAATTGGAACTTCGTCTCTACTAAAAATACAAAATTAGCTAGGCATCCCAGCTACTCAGGATACTGAAGCAGGAGAATCACTTGAACCTAGGAGGCAGAAGTTGCAGTGAGCTGAGATTGCACCACTGCACTCCTGCCTGGGCAGCAGAGCGAGAATCTGTCTCAAAACAACAAAAACAAAAACAAAAAGCTGATCTCAAAATTAATATAAAAATGCAAAAGACACAGAATACCCATTTGTTAGTTCATTTTCACATTGCTGATAAAGACATACCCAAACCTGAGCAATTTACAGAAAAAAGAGGTTTAATGGACTCACAGTTCCATGTGGCTGGGAGGTCTCACAATAATGGTGGAAGGTGAAAGGCATGTCTCATATGGCAGCAGATGAGAGAAGAGAACTTGTGCAAGGAAACTCTCCTTTTTAAAACCTTTATATCTTGTGAGACTTATTTACTATCGCAAGAACAGCATGAGACAGATCCACCCCCATGATTCAATTACCTCCCACCAGGTCCCTCTCACCACAAGTGGGAATTGTAGGAGCTACAATTCAAGATGACATTTGGGTGGGAACACAGCCAAACCATATCAACCCAGAACAAATTTGGCCAAAGAAAAACAAAATTTGAAGATTTACATTTCTTGATTTTAAAAATTACTATGAATCTACATTAATCCAGACATGTGGTACCAGCAAAATGATAAACAAGTAGATAAATGGAATAGACTTGAGTGTCCAAAAGTAAACTGCTGTATTATTTTCAATTGATTTTAGACATTATGAAGACAATTCAATGGGGAACTTAATAGCCATTTTAGCAAATCATGTTGGGACAGCTAGACACATACTTCACGCTATGTATAAAAATTAACTTTAAATCGATCATAGACCTACATATTATAACTAAAAAGACAGACGTCTTAGAAAAAATATAGGAGCAAATGTTTACGAACTTGAGGTGGCAATAGTTTCTTAGATCTTACACCAAAACACAATTGTGAAAAGAAAGAAACAGTTAATATAAATTTCATTAAAATAAAAAAATGCACTTGTGATTCAAATAACATCAAGAAAATGAAAAGACAACTCACAGTGTGAGAGAAAATATTTGTAATCATATCAAAGTGTAGTGAATGCAGACTATATAAAGAACTGTTAGAACACAAAAATAATATGACAATTCAATTAAAAACAGGCAAGAATTTGAATGGGCATTTCTTCAAATATAAATGACTAACGTGTATGAAAAATGCTCAACATAATTAGTCATTATGGAAATGTTAATTAAAACCACAATGTGATACCACTTTACACCTATAAGAATGGCTAAAATAAAACAGACAGACAACAATTATTGACAAGGATGTGGAAAAACTGGAACACTCAAAAATTTCTGGTGGGAATTTGGAAATGCAAAGCTAGTTTTGAAGACAATTTGAAAGTTCCTCAAAAAGTTAAACATAGAGTAACCATATGCCTTAGCAATTCCATTCCTAAGTAAAAACTCAAGAAAGTTGAAAACATATGTCTGTACAAAAATGACTACACAAATGTCCACAGTACTATTGTTCCTAATAGCTTAAAAGTGGAAGCCACTCTGGTATTCAACAAATGAATGTATTAACAAAAGTAATACACTTGTACAATAGAATATTATTTGGCCATAAAAGGGAACAATGTATTAATACATGCTACAACATGGATGAACTTTAAAAATATTATGTTAAGGGAAAGAAACCAGTCACAAAATACTGTCTGTTGTATGATCTCATCTATATGAAGTGTTCAGAATAGTCCAAACCACGTAGGCAGGAAGTAGCTTCATGTTTATCAGGGGCTAAGAAAAGGAGAAATAGAGCATGAGGTTTCTTTTCTTTTCTTTTTTTTTTTTTTTTGAGGGGATGAAAGTGTTCAAAAAATCAGATAGTTGTGATGATTGTACAATTCTGTGAATATTGTAGAAACCATTAAATTGTATACATTGAAATGGTGAATTTTATGTTATGTGAATTATATCTTCACAAATCTTCTATTAAAAAAGAAAATATATTTTGGAACAAGAAATCTATAAGAATATTTTTATATTTTAAAATATTGATTGCAGTGAGTTGAGATTGTGTTACTGCACTCCAGCCTAGGTGACAGAGTGATACTTTGTCTCAAAAACACAAAAAATTTGAAATTCTGGGGGATGTATAGCTAATGTTCACCAGAAAATAAATTGATTCTAGACTGCAAGACAGATGCAGAAAAATGTACATCAAGATGCCTTTTAGAGTATCTGAAGATGTAATTGAGGAAAAACAGGGATTGTATTATTCAAGAAAATCAGAAAAATGTCTCCCAAAGTTATTCATCTGGATTCTACTCCCACACTGTTACTTACTCTCAGGAATGTTAATTGTCTTCTACTTCCTGACTACTCTTACAGCCACATAGGCAATAATAAAGAAAGTGGGAAGAATGCAGGGCCGCGTTATGACTGTTGTTGGTAACTTCCACCCCAAAAACGGTAAAATTTTTATAACAGCATTTATATAATGAAAAAATATATTACTATTATATATTTAAACACTTTCACTGACATAAAGGTTTATTTTTTTCTTCTGATTTTAAAAGAGATAAAAAGGTTTCTTGGGACCCTAAAAGTAGGATGGGCCTAGGCACTGTGCCTAATGGATAAGTCAGTCTTGAAGATGAGATCAGCACTCAGAGTCGGAAGCTTAGTGCAAGTCTAGGCTTGCACGGAATTGTATGATGAAGGGGTAAGATGGGGGGTATCAGAGGCATCTGCTCTAGCCAGTCATATGAATAAATATTTTTATGTAGGCTTAATATCATATCTTCTTATAACATCTTCCATAAACACACTTTACAAAATACATGGCTACTACTCTAAATTGTCAGCTATATTTTATAACTGGGATGATGTATAATGCTATATGGTTACAGTACAAGACAAAATGATGCCTGATATTATTTTTTGACAACACGTTTTATCTACAAGTCCTTGAAAATTGCATAGAAAGTAATTTTTTATCTAGTAACATGAATCAGTGAAATAAAAG
The DNA here is from genome assembly GCA_963573385.1 of Cacajao melanocephalus. Classification (NCBI taxonomy): domain Eukaryota; kingdom Metazoa; phylum Chordata; class Mammalia; order Primates; family Pitheciidae; genus Cacajao; species Cacajao melanocephalus. The sequence continues at coordinate 3,860 of CAUYLG010022250.1, forward strand.
CACTGTAATAATGCTGATGTCAGAAGATAACACCTAACTTATAGGCTTTTTTCTTGTTATATGAGCGGAGAAGTACAATGTACACAGTGGTCATGATTTGAACCAAGGTATAATTGAATCTGTGAAATAGTGAAGTGCTTTGTAATAGAGTTTTACTGTAATTGCTTTGTCAGGTTATCAGTCTTGTAGTTCTTCCCTAAATAGGAAAATTTTGTCCTGCTGCTTGAAGGTATAGTGAATTTTGGAAGAATGAGTATATGTCAGCTGAGGTGGCATTGACCCAAAAGAAGCTAGAACAGTCTGAGCAGATCAAGGAAGCATACTTCCGATCATAGGCTAGTGCAGGCAGAATAAGAAATAATCAGGTGAATGTGTTGATAGGGTGGGGATGAAGGTTAAAAGGAGAAAAGTAAATTCATGAAAAGTTCATACTGTACTGGAAGTTTTAGACTGAAAAAAATGAACTAAAAATGTTTTTGTTAAATTTTCCACCACTTGCTATAAAGTCATTAGAAGCCTCCAAGAGTAAAGGAGGTAACTCCCAAAAAGTATTTATAGATTTAGAAAGAGAATAAGGTTAAGTTTCCTTGGAGACATAGTTCTTTTAAGCCAGATGTAACTTGATCTGAAGTAACTCGAATATTAAGAGAATTTAACTGAATATTGTCTGCTTCTTTTTCCTAAATCAACCAAAAATATTAGACTGTCATGTATCTCATGAAGTTAATTATATGATGAGCATACTTTACCTTATAAGCAAGATAAGTAGTTAAAATGTAATTTAATCTACTTTAGAAATAAAAGATACAGTTTTTTTAAACTTGTTGCCATTCCCATTTAGACTCATTAAAATAACTATATAGAAGATCCTTAATTGCTGCTTTACTATAGAAACATAAAAAGAATCACAAAATTTTAGGAATAATCTATAAAATGACTCTAATAAAATTAACATTTTGTTCTTTATGCCAAAATCTTTATTTAATTATCTTTCATGTTTTTGTAATGTGTTTTTAAATTATCTACTATTAGGACTAAAGTTGTTGTAGTAATTCAAATGTAACACTGAATAGTCAAGTGTATAATTATGTACAAGTACATATATGATCAGACATTTGATTCCAGACTTCATTCCACATTTAGTTTTTCATTCTTGAACCTTCAAGAATTTGATTCTTGTGGAGTAGTGGCTCTTAAAATCTAATATGAGTAAAGATGACTTCAAGACTTAACAGTATAGCTCCTAGCTAGAGATTCTTTGGTACTAGTGGGGATACACTATGAATATACATTTAATCACCCCAGTCTTTTAATCCAGGAGAAGGGAAGAGCAGTACTATTATACTACTATGGTTTAGAATATTAGATAATATCTATTCATACTCAGCAATGTATCCAACTCTAATTTGTCTCCTGTATCTCTGGGGCTAGAATTCTATAAATCACATTTTTGAGGCTCACTTCCTAGCTGAGTTCTAATTTAGAGTCTGCCAAAGAGAGACACTGTCAAAATATTTTGGAGATATAAAAGGACTAGATTTTATTTTTGTTCCACTAACAACAGTGGGCAGGCACATTGACTTTAGCTGAAAGTAAGGTTATGCTCTCTTCCAGATATTCTCCTATAAATGAATTAATTAGTTGCTGCAGGTACCTGAAATTATATGTGCTGGTTTCCTGTAAGTTATGAAACTTAAAAATTTCCTGATACCATCACACTTCTTCTCTGATATGTATTCTATCCTTCTTCTAAAGGTATTAACTCCTTCCTGCCTGAAATACGTTCTTGGCAACACTTTGATATACATAGCCTGCGAATAAAATAGAGGTTAACCATACGCCTAAATCTTGGTGACTCTTAAACTCTACCTGTATGTATGCAACACCTCATCCTCATTTCAAGCCTCCTTCCACACACACATCTTTATTTCTGGGCTTCTCTGTGGGAGTTAATATGCTATATACCAAGAGTATCTATCTACCCAGCTCATGCTCCTTAGAACCTTTATTCTCAGGCACAGAAAGTATTCCTTGTAAGTGTATCAGTTACACTCTAAAGCCAGGGATGAGAGGCTATATTCCTGGTTTTCTGAGTTAGAATACAGAGAACATATATCCTTAGTCGAAATGTTATAAATGATGGTGAAATAAAGTTCAGCCAAGACTATAGATACTTTTGTCATACTATAGATAAAAAGAGGCATCTAAGTTTTGTAGGAGAACATATATATCATTTTTATGCAGTCAATTTGGGAGGCCAATAGTTTATAAAACAATAGTTCTTGGATATTAGTACTAGAAATAAGAAGCACTGCAAATTTGTGTTAGCAGTAAAATGATGCCTTGTGCACACCTGCTGAAGATTGCTAGGTTGGGTTCAGGAGTATGCATTTCTTATAAACATCATAAAATTTCTGGTGAATATCTTTCCAGAGAGATACTTTCAGAGAAATTATCCTGTTCCATTGATGGAGTAAAATAATGTTTATTTAAAATGTCTAATTTTTTCTTAACTAAAGAAAGATCTTTGGGAAGAACATGTTGATAGAAAACATTCATTTTTGCCCTATAGAGAATCCAAAATTAACCGAATGAGCAGAAAGATGGAAGATTGTAACCCAAATAAGTTATCTTAAAAAGATTAAATTTGGTTGGATATGGTGGTTCATGCCTGTAATCCACGCACTTTGGGAGGCTGAAGTGGGCAGATCACCTGAGCCTAGGAGTTTGGGACCAGCCTGGCAACATGGAAAAATCCCATCTCTACAAAAAATATAAAAATTAGCTGGCCACAGTGGCATGTGCCTGTAGTCACAGTTACTCAGAGAGCTGAGACTGTAAGATCATTTGTGCCCAGAAGCTCAAGGCTGCAATGAGCATTGATTATACCACTGCAGTCCAGCCTGAGTGACAGCATGAGACCTTGTCTCCAAAAAAATTTTTTTAATTAAAAGGTTGTGCATCATTCCTTATATCCAAATTCTTTTGCAATGTAATGTCTCTACTCTTTTCATCAAGAGATGGAGCATATTTCTCCATTGCCTTCAACATGGGCTGCTTCTGTCACTCTTTGACCAATAGAATGTTGCCATTTTAGAGGTGAGAAAGCAAAAGAGGTAAAGTAGCTTGTCCAAAGTTACACAGCCAATAAATGGTAAGGCTAGCATTAAATACTAGGCAGCCAAATTTCAAAGTTTATGCATTTAGTAAGTGTGTTGTATTGACTTTCATAAATTGAATCCTTGTACAAAGCAACCAAGAGGAAGGGGCCAAAATGACTGTCTAGAAGCAGCTGCCCACTGGGGGCTCCTACTGAGAAGAACAAAAATGTGAGTGAATCCTGCGTCTTCAGCTGAGGTGTCCAGGTTCTCTCACTGGCACTGACTAGGCAGTTGGTGAGACCCACAGAGAGTGAGAAAAAGCAAAATGGAGTGACAGACCATCCAGGAGCTGCATGAAGCAAGGGGAGCTCCCACCCCAAGTCAAAGGAGGTGGTGAGTGATTGTGCCACCCTGCCCAGAAATCCATTCTTTCTCCACAAATCTGTGCAACCCTCAGATCAGGAGATCCCCTTGTAAGCCCACACCACGAGGGCCTTGGGTTCTAAGCACAGAGATGTGCAGAAGTTCAGTGGCCACTCAAGTTGCAGCCAGGAGCAACAGGCTGGAGACTGCCTAAGATTACCAAGATTCCCGGGGGAGGGGGACCATCATCACTGCAGCTCCAGTCTGCCATTTTTCCCTGATGGTGTTGGGGACACTGGGTGGTTTGGACTGGGAGGAATTTTCCAGTGTACCACAGCAGCTGTGGTAGATCATGGCCAAAATGCTTCTTTAGGTGAGACCTAGATCCCATTCCTTTCACTGGGTAGGGGTATCCATGTGAGAATTTCAGAAACTCTGCAAAGGGGTTTTTGGACAGAACTCTGATCTCCCTGGGACGAGCCCCTGGGGGTGAGGGGCCATGGTCTCTGGTTCAGCAGACTTAGTCTTTCCTGCCTGCTGTCTCTGAAGAGGGTGATCAGTCTAGAGAAGGGGGATTTTCCTCAGCACAGTGCACCCAATCCACCAAGGAGAAGACAGAATGCTTTGTTAAGTGGGTCCCTGACCCTGTGAGAACCCCCCCAACAACAACAGGGGTTGCCAGACACCTTATACAAGGGCATTCCCATGGCCATCAGGTCAGTGCCCCTGTTGGACAGAGCCCCCAGAGAAAGGAGCAGGCAGCCATTTTTGCTGTTCTGCAGCCTCCAATGGTGAAAGTTCCAGGTGCAGGAGGGACCCAGGTGAATATGTGAATTGGGTCTGGAGTGGACCCCCAGCAAAATGCAGCAGTCCCATGAAAGAAGAGCCTGACTCTTAAAGGGGAGTGCAGGAAGAACAAATAGAAGGCAACAACAAAATCAACAAACATCAACAAAAAGGACTTCACAAAAACTTCATTTAAAGGACAGCAGCCTCAATTCAAGGTAGATAAGCTTATGAAGATGAAAAAAAAGATCCACGCAAAAACATTGAAAACTCAAAAATCCAGAGTGCCTCTTCTCCAAATGAATGTTAACACCTCTCCTGCAAGGGCACAGAACTGGGTTGAGGCTGAGATGGATAAACTGACAGAAGTAGGCTTCAGAAGGTGAGTAATAATGAACATTTCCAAGTTAAAGGAGTATGTTCTATAGAACATGATGCAAAGAAGCTAAGAACCATAATAAAACATTACAGGAGCTGTTAATCAGAATAACCAGTTTAGAGATAAACATAAATGACCTGATGGAGCTGAAAATACAAGATGAGACCTTTGCAATGTAATCACAGTTATCAATAGCTGAATAGATCAAGTGGAGGAAAGAATTTCAGAGCTGGAAGATGATCTTACTGAAATAAGACAGGATGCAAAGATTAGAGAAAAAAAGAATGAAAATAAAGAACAACATGTCCAAGAACTCTAGAATTAAAAAGACTGAGGAGAATGGTCTCTTTTCAAGATGGAAATCATACTTCAGGATATCATCCAATCATCCAAGAGAACTTCCCCAAACTAGAAAGATAGGCCAAATTCAAATTCAGGAATTCCAGAGAACCTCAGTAAAATACATTATGAGAAGATCAACCCTAAGATACATAATCATCAGATTCTCCAAGGTCAAAATGAAGGAAAAACTGTTAGGAGCAGCCAGAGAGAAAGTCCAGATCACCTACAAAGGGAAGCCCATCAGTCTAACAGCGGACTTCTTAGCAGAAACCCTACAAACCAGAGGAGATTGGGGGCCGATATTCAACATTCTTAAAGAATAGAATTTCCAACCCAGAATTTCATATCTGGCCAAACTAAGCTTCCTAAGCAAAGGAGAAATAAAATCTTTTTCAGACAAGCAAATGCAAGGATAATGCATTATCAACAGTCCTGCCTTGCAAGAACCCCTGAAGGAAGCAGTGAATATAGAAAGAAAAAAAAACATTACCAGGCACTGCAAAAACACACTGAAATACAGAGACCAAACACTATGAAGCAAGTACATTCACAAGTCTGCAAAATAACCAGCTAGCATCACAATGACAGGATCAAATTCACACATAACAATGTTAGCCTTTAACATAAGAGACTAAATGCCCTAATCAAAAGACACAGAATGGCAAACTAGTTAAATAGTCAAGACCCATTGGTATGCTGCATTCAAGAGATTCATTTTATGTCCAAAGACACACATAGACTCAAAATAAAGGGATGGAAGAAAATTTACCAAGGAAATAGAAAGCAGAAAAAGGAAGAGGTTGCAATCCTAGTTTCTGACAAAGCAGACTTGAAACCAACAAAGATAAAAAAAGACAAAGAAGGTCATTACATAATGAGAAAGGATTGAATTCAACAAGAAGAGCTATTCTAAATGTATATGCACCAATACGGAATCACACAGAGTGGTAAAACAAGTTCTTAGAGACCTACAAACAGATGTAGACTCCTGCAATATAATAGTGGGAGACTTTAACACCCCACTGTCAATGTTAGACAACAACCCCACTGTCAGTATTAGACAGAAGGATTTTGTCATTGGTTTTCTGTTTTTATCTCCACTATTAAGAAATTGTCAATTGTATAAATGGAATCAAACACTGATAGTCAAATCATTGAGGCAGAAAGTTAACAAAGATATTCAGGACTTAAGCTCAGCTCTGGATCAGGTGAAACTGATAGAGATCTACAGAACTCTCTACCCCAAAACAACAGAATATACATTCTTCTCAGTGCCACATGGCACTAACTCTAAAATTGATCACACAATTGGAAGTAAAACACTCATCAGCAAATGCAAAAGAACTGAAATCATAACAAACAGTATCTCAGACCACAGCACAATCAAATTAAAACCCAAGATTAAGAAATTCACTCAAAACAACACAACTACATGGAAATTTAACAACCTCCTGAATAACTCCTGGGTTAATAATGAAATTCAGGCAAGAATCAAGAAATTCTTTGAAACTAATGAGAACAAAAAGACAGCATACCAGAATCTCTGGGATGCAGCTAAAGTAGTGTTATGAGATAAATTTATAGTACTAAATGCCCACATCAAAAGCTAAAAAGATCTCAAATTGACATCTTAACATCTCAATTGAAAGAAATGAAGCACCAAGAGCAAACAAACCCCAAGCCAGCAGAAGACAAGATATAACCAAGATCAGAGTGGAACTGAAGGAGATAGAGATACGAAAAACCTTTCAAAAAAAACAATGAGTCCAGGAGCTTTTTTTGAAAAAAATTAACATAATAGATAGACTGCTAGCTAGACTAATATAAAAAAAAAGAAAGAAGATTCAAATAAACTCAAACAGAAATGATAAGGGACATATTACCACTGACTCCACAGAAATACAAACAATCATCAGAGAATACTGTAAACACCTGTATGCAAATAAACTAGAAAATCCAGAAGAAATGGATAAATTCCTGGACGTATACACGCTCCCTAGACTGAATCAGGAAGAAGCCAAATCCCTGAGTAGATCAATAATGAGTCCTGAAATTGAGGCAGTAATAGACTACCAACCAATAAAAGCCTGAGACCAGAAGGATTTATAGCTGAATTCTACCAGAGGTACAAAGCGGAGCTAATTTTTCTGAAACTATTCCAAACAATAGAAAAGGAGAGACTCCTCACTAACTCATTTTATGAGGTCAGCATCATCCTGATACCAAAACCAGCTAGAGATACAACAAAAAAAGGAAACGTCAAGCCAATATCCCTGATGAACATTGAAATTAACCAAAACTATGTGATAAAAATTTCCAATAAGAAATGTTAAAGAAAGAACAACATGCCATTTATCAAGTCTATTTCAAAGTTGTTAAAATGGTATCACCATCATCTGGTGAGAAGATTTACAAGGACTTTTTTCATTGGTTCTCTGTTGCTCTCTCTGTTATTAAGAAATTGTCCATTGTAAGAATGGAATCAAACACTGATAATCAAATTGATGAAAATGAAGTATTGGCACAAGACAACCAAATGTCTAGGACAGGATTAGATGTCATCTAAATATCACTGAGAAACAACTAGGGGGAAATTTAATAGGTAAAATGAATCAAAAGAGAACAAAGGAAGGATAATGTAATAATGACAAAATTTGAGAGTCAATTAATACAATGAAGCAGACTATTTTTCAGTGAAAGTGTGTTACATAGGAAGACTAAGATTAATGAAAGATCTATATTCAAAGGAATTATTACTAGTTAGAGAATTTTATCCAGGAATTATCCTTAATGTGAGTTTTTAAAAGGTACATTATTATAAAATCGTTACCATCTTTCTAACTACAGTAGCTATATGCATGATGATCCTAAGCAAGATGCTGAATAAGATCTCTTTGTTGCACAATCCTCGTGATAAATAACACAAATATAAATACTGAGAAACAAACATCTCTATAACGTGCTACTATCTCTTTGTTATTGAAAAGTTTTCCTAGTATCATTTAACTAACATTTGTTGGCCAGTGACTGTAATTTACTGTATATAGTATATGCAAAGGATAACAATATACATGCTATCTGGTCTCTCTTTGTATTGGTTTACAATTTACTATGAGAATAAAAATCAGACTTTCCCATGTTATCACAATGGTTTCAAGTGATTCACAGTATCACTAAAATACACTCAGAAGAGATTTCTAAAGATTTGTTACAACTGACAGAGCTAGACCTTCTAGATTTCTCTTTCCTAGCAACAATATATGATTTGTAAATGCAGCAAGCATCTTTGAGTATTTTAGTCTAGGTACTAAGTTTAGAATGAAAACAAAGAATATGCTCCAATCCATGTTAGGCATTTTAATCTTTCAACTCTTGCATTATCAGAAATAAAACTTACAATAAAAAAGGAAATTAACAAAAACAAATCTAGGAAGTTCTGATTTCTTATTGACCAGCGGTAGTCTGAGCAGTTAAGGCTAAAGAAAACCTGGAATCCCTCAGTACTTTTTTTTCTCCCATGGCAACAATGATTAATATGATATAATTTAGACGAAAAAAGAAAAATCAAAATAATATTAATTAAAAAATTTTGGTGCTAGAGGCACTTTCTGATGAACTTGCTTGTTTTTCAAGTTTAATTGCCAGTGAAAAAGCAATGACGTGAAAAGAGGCTGCTAAATCACACTGTGATCTTTTCAGAATGTCTAACAACATTTGGAATCCCTATTACCTTCATCTGTCCAGAAAATCTCTCTCTCTCTTTTTTTTCCTACCAACTTAATGCTACAATAGAGTATTTTAAAGTGTCTAATAATCTACAAACGTTTTATGGTTCATGTTCCTACATGTGACTTGGATGTGCTCCAGCATACCTCTCAAATGTCCCATTACTCCTCCTTTCTGTCTCTCTCACACACACACACAATTATACAAAGCCATTCCCAAATAATATCTGACTTATTGACATTTTTCTGAGTATATAGTGCTGAAATATCCCCAAATTCACAAGCAGAAAATTGTTACTACTAAATTTTACCAGAGATTTTAAGCCATCTTTTGTGCCATGGATCACTTTGGTAGTCTTGTGAAGTCTTTGGACTTCATTTCAATTTAAATAAAGACAATTATATTGCAATATAGTTTTGAAGATATTTTTAAAAATATAAGTTAGTGTTTAAGATAAGTTCCAGATGTATGCTTAATTATAATAATATTGAGGTTTTCATGAGCTTTATTTCAAAATATCTATAATAAATGTTTTTGACATATAAAATTTATTATGTCTATTAGGGAAAAAGTTACATGTACTACTGACAATACTCTGGTATTCTACTTGTATTCATAATGGGAAATGCTAATTTTTACCTAGTGGGTTACATTTATATATAAAATTTTCCCTCTCAAAATGCAGGTATATGAACCCCAAATCTTAACCACAGATTCTTGGGCATCCATGGACTCCAGTTTAAGAACCACTGCCCCATAAGGAAAATATAAATTGTCACCTTAAAGAGATATTTTGCATTTTCTTCTTTGGATTGCTTCAGTGATGTGAGCATTATCTGATATTACTCTGCAAATTAATATCAAAATACTCCCACAAGCTACCTCTTCTTCATAGATATTAATACCAAATTCTATTTATAGTATCCTTGAAAAAGTCTGGGAAGAGAGGTTATCACTGTTGGGTTTCTGCTTTCACTTTGTTTGGAACCTAGCCTAATATACCTTGCTTTATGTACTCTAGGTGTGCTTTTTATAGGAATTATGTGCTTTGTCATTTTTTATTTCCTCTCTCAAAAGCCACATATATAGAATTTGATTGGCATTATGTTATTAGTAACAATAGGGAGACTAGCAGTTCTTATGACCTACAACTTACGCCTATTATGTCAAAGCATTACAAGAATTGACACTCTGGCAATTTTCTCCCTTTCTGCACTCTAAAAGTATCTTTGTAGAAAAAAAATCCTAAAAACCGTAAATTTTTCAAGTAGAGATGCTATAAAATGAAGTTCTCTGCAGGTAGACAACAGCCAGGAATATAATAATGATAGGAATCTGTGCATACATAAGTATATTCCAATATATATACCTATTATTCATGTAGCAATTTCTTTTTGCAAAGTGATAAATAGAAATTGATTAATGGAAATACCAGTAAGAAGCAGTTAGGAAGGGTTATATTAGAGGATTCAGGCTAGATCAGAAACAAAATGTGAGTAGTCAAGAAAGGCATCAATGCCTACTCTTTAAGGAAGTTCCTCAGTCATTCACTAAATGATCAGTAATAATCAGCCAATTATTGAAAACAAAATGGAAAAAATGCTTTTATGACATTGCTGCAGTGAGATGCCCTTAACCAAATTGCTATCAGTTTTGCCCTTTTATTTACTTCAAGATTCCTCATAGTGATAGTTAACACTGAAAGTCAACTTGATTGGATTGAAGAATACAAAGTATTGATCCTAGAGCTGTCTGTGAGGTGTTGCCGAAAGAGATTAACATTTGAGTCAGTGGGTTGCGGAAGGCAGATCCACCCTTAATCTGGTGGGCACAATCTAATCAGTTGCCAGTGAGTATGAAGCAGGCAGAAAAACCTGAAAAGGAGAGACTGGCCTAGTCTCACAGCCTACATCTTTTTCCCATCCTGGATGCTTCCTTCCCTGGAATGCTAGACTCCAAGTTCTTCCATTTTAAGACACGTTGGACTGGCTCTCCTTGCTCCTCAGCTTGCAGACAGCCTACTGTGGGACCTTGTGATAATGTAAGTTAATACTTAATAAACTCCCCTGTATACAGGGGAGTTTGTTTCCCTGTATATTATTTATTATTTATGTATAAAGTTTATTATTTATATATAAAGGGGAGTTTATTGTTTTCTTTTTTAAAGTAAATGAATTATATATATGATATATATATATAGACTGCATGTGTGTATATATATATATGTATATGTATACACACACACACACACACACGCACACACACACACCATTAGTTCTGTCTCTCTAGAGACCCTGAATAATATATATATAGTCTGCATATATATATGTACATATGTATATATATCCTATCCTATTAGTTCTCTCTCTCTAGAGAACCCTGACTAATACACACAGAGGAAGAGAAAGGCATGATCTGGAAAAGTAGTTGCTGCTCATTCCTCCACCCAAAAAGAAACTGGTGAAAGCCACTTTTATTCCTTTATGGAGGAATAAAAGAGTTTACTATCCTAAGTAGTTTCTCTTTTGTGTGCTTTTTCATTTATGTCTACTACACATTCGCTGTCATTTTCTGGTATTTGAGTATTTAATTCAACATTCTCACAACTGGACAATAAAGATTTAAGTCTCTCATACATATTATCTACCCACACGTCACTTTCCTTCTTAATTCCTTTCTAAAGTAAAAGCAGCTGAATTACAAGAATTAGTATTCAATATAAATAGTGTTTGTGCAATTTGTGACAACTGAGGATTTACTATTCAATTAATAAATTTCTATGGCTATAAAACTTTACATTGTCCTGGAACAATTGAAATTTGAGAGGAGTGGTTTGCTTGGTTTCCACTTTTTTATTCACTGTCAACAGAAACATAAAACTTCTTCCCATGTTGAAATGTGTGAGTGGGTGTGTATATGTGTGCATTGGTTAATTAAGTTATTACATTTTTTTTCCCTGAGAAGATTTCATTCAGGTTAATTTTTCTCTAGTTCCCCCCTTCAAATGTAGCTAGTTGTTCTCTTGGTGGCCTGCTTACTTGTCCTCTTTTGATTTTTATTCATGTTATCTACACTATTCCTTTCACTTAGAAGGTGCTTTTTATCTTCTGTTTCCTGGATTCTATGTTATCCTACTTCTAGGTTTAGTCATTTTTGTGAAGCATATCCTCCAGTAGCTTCTGGAGAAATGGCGATTTCAGGTGAATTTTAAAGATACTTTATGTCTGAAAATAGCATTGTTCTTTCCCTTATACTCATAGTTTGGCTGAGTATAGAAATCTATATTGGAAATTTGGAGCCAGAAATTTTGAAGACAAGACACTAGTGTCTAATGATGATGTTGAGAAATAATGCCAATCCTTTGAGTAACCTGTTTTTCTTTCTCAGTAATTTTTAAGAATCTCTTTATCCTCACTGCTCTGAAATTTAATGATTCAACTTCACATGGCTGTGTTTTTCAGTAATTATACTGACAATTTGATGAGACCTTTAATTCTGGAAGTTTGTGTTTTATATTTTTTGGATTAGTTTTCGTGTCATTTTAAAATTTCTTATTTTCACAGTTACTTTCAGGGGACTTCCTAGACAGACTCCAATTATGTATATTTTTGTCTTTTGCTCCACTTTTTGAAATACTACTGAAGATATTTCCTATAATTATTCTGGCAATTTTAATCAATTTCATGTGTTAAATTTCAAAGAAAAATCTTGGATTTTATTAAAAGCTTTCTTTGTGTATACTGAGATAATCATATGGTTTCTGCTTTTGATTCTTCAAATTTCCTATAATTTCTTAATGTTTATCAATTTAATTATAGGTAATTTTTAATTTGATCTTACTATAAAACATATGCATTTAATACTTAGCTATGCAGATAGTGCACATAGCACAAACACAGAAACTTTTCTCAATACATTTTATTTTACAATTTTGTATTTCAACATTTTAGATATAGGGAATACATGTACAGATTTGTTACATGGGAATGTTGCATGATGATGAGGTTTGAAGTCTGGATGCAGTCACCTGGGTAGTAAGTATAGTACCTATCTGATAGGTAGTTTTTTTAAACAGCTCCCCTCCCTCCATTCTCTAATAGTCCACAGTGTCTATTACTTCCATGCTTATGTCCATATGTACTCAGTGCTTTGCTGCCACTTATAAGTGAGAACATGCAGTATTTGGTTTTCTGTTCCTGCATTAACTTGCCTAGGATCACCTCCAGCTCCATCCATGTTGCTGCAAAGGACATGATTTTCTTCTTTTTTATGGTGGCATAGAATTCCATGGTGTAACAAATTTTCTTTATCCAATCTACTACCATTGATGTGGACCTGGGTTGATTCCATGTCTTTGCTATTGTGAATAGTGTTGCAATGTACAAACAAATGCATGTGATGTTTTGGTGGGATAATTTATTTTCTTTTGGGTATATTCTCAGTAATGGGAATGCTGGGATAAATAGTAGTTCTGGTTTAGAAACTACCTTTTAGAAATTTTCAGACTGCCTTCCACAGTGGCTGGACTACTTTACATTTCCACCAATGGCATATAAGCATTCCTTTTTCTCTGCAGCCTCTGCCATAATCTGTTTTTTCTGGCTTTTTCGTAATAGCCATTCTCACTAGCATAAGATGGTATCTCATTGGTTTTTGATTTGCATTTCTCTGATGATTAGTGATGTTGAGCATTTTTTTCATGTGTTTGTTGGTCACTGCTTGTTTTCTTTTCAGAAGTGTCTGCTCATGTTCTTTGCCCAGTATTTAATCAGATTACTTGTTTTTTGCTTGTTAAGTTGCCTATAGAGTCTGGATATTAGGCCTCTGTCAGAAGCATAGTTTGTGAATGTCTTCTCCTATTCTATAGGTTGTCTATTTGCTCTGTTGATAGTTTCTGTTTGCTGTGCAGAAGCTCTTTAGTTTAATTAGATCCCGTTTGTCTATTTTTGGTTTTGCTGCAGTTGCTTTTGAGGATTTAGCCAAAAATTCTCCATGAAGGCTGATATTGAGAATAGTATCTCTTAAGTTGTTTTCCAGAATGTTTATAGTTTTCAGCCTTATATCACACTTTTGATCCATTCTGAGTTAATTTTTGTATATGGTGAAAGGTAGGGGTTCACTTTTAATTTTCTGCATATATCTAGGCAATTATCCCAATATCATTTATTGATTAGGTTGTATTTTCCCAATTACTTGTTTTTGTTGTCCTGTGAAATCTGGCAGAGATATAATGAAAAAGGAAAACTTCAGGCCAATATCCCTCATGAACGTAGACCCAGAAATTCTCAACAAAATACTAGCAAATCGAATGCAGCAGCACATCAAAAAGTTAATATATAATGACCAAGTAGGATTTATTCCTGGTATGCCAGGGTGGTTCACCAAATGAAAATCAATAAGTATTATTCACGACATAAACAGAATCAAAAGCAGAAACCATATGATCATCTCAATATACACAATGAAAGCTTTCAATAAAATCCAACATCCCTTCATGATAAAAACCCTCAACAGAGCAGGGATTGAAGAAACATACCATAAAATAAGAAGAGACATTTATGAACAATCCACAGCCAGCATCATAGTGAATGGGCAAATGTTCAAACCATTTCCCTTGAGAAGTGGAAACCATTTCCCTTTGAGAAGTGGAACAAGACAAGGATGCCCAGTCTCACTACTCCTATTCTGTGGTACTAGAAGTCCTAGCCAGAGCAATTACGCAATAGAAATAAATGAAAAGCCTCCAAATAAGGAAAAGAAATCACACTATCTTTCTTTGCTGATGACATGATTCTACCTGGAAAATCCTAAACTCTGCCGAAAGGCTCCTAGAATTGATAAACAACTCTAGTAAAGTTTCAGGATATGAAATCAATGTGCAAAAATTAGTGGCATTTTTTCATACACCAACAATGTCCAGGCTGAGAGTTAAATTAAAAACACAATCCAAGTTATAATAGCCATTAAGAAAATGAAATATCCAGGAATACAGCTAACCCAGAAGTCAAAGATCTGTACAAGAAAAACTAAAAAGTACTGCTGAATGTAACCATAGACGACACAAATAAATGGAAAATATTCCATGCAAATGGATTGGAAGAATCAATATCATAAAAATGATCATACTTTCCAAAGCAATTTACAGATACAATGCTATTCTTATCAAACTGCCAATGTCAACCTTCACATAATTAAAAAACTCTATTCTAAAATTCACATGGAACCCCCCCACCAAAAAAAAGATTCCCATCGGTTAAAGCAATCCTAAGCAAAAAGAAAAAAGCCAGAAGTATGACACTATCCAACTTCAAACTATATTATAAGTCTGCAGTAACCAAAACAACATGGTGCCTATAAAAAAAGAAATAAAGATCTATGAAACAGAATAGAGACCCCAGAAATAAAGCCACACAGTTACAAGCATCTGATCATTAATAAATTTTAAAACATCATATAAAAGGATTACTTTTACTAAAAGGATCCATTTATCATTTAATTATGTGGTCATAGTTTTTTATTATTTTAAGAATAGACTCTGAAGATCCTAGAATTACTACAAACCATATAATCACTATTCCCATATACATATTGCTTTTCTTCTTTCCTAATCATAATAGTTAACCCAGTGAACTCTTCCAACACACATACACACAAACACCCCAAACACACACAATCAGATATACATATTGTGTAAATGTGTAAGTAGCATGTTTTTCTGGCTTAATACAAATATCTTTAATTTTATTTTAAAGGTTAATGTGGTGTGGAAGAAGCACGTCTGGAATAGTAGTGTCAATGACCACGAAAATGTGAAATATTATTTGACTATTAAAAAGAAACGATGTGCTGATACAAGAGATTGCATAAATGACCCTTGAGAACATTATTCTAAATAAAAGAAATCTATCACAAAAGACCACATATTATATGATGTATTTTATTTCAAATATGCCCAATAGGCAAATCTACAGATACAGAGAGTCAACTAGATGTTTGCTATGTCCATGGGATTAAAAGGGCATGGGAACTGACGGCTAAAGGGTTACATGCTTTATTTGGGTGTGCCAATAATATTCTAAAGTTGGATTATAACAATGGTTCCACAACTCTGAACATACTAAAAAAAATTAAAATGAAAAAATTACAAAACAGAAGGAAAAAAGAGCATACATAGTCCCTTACATAAATGTGGCAATGTTGCATGTTTAAATAATTATGTATTTATTTTTATTAACATTTTTTGTGATCATGTTTATTTTACATTGTTAATAAATTGTCTGAGTTTAATACTTCATGGATTAAACATTTTGGAATTTGCCTAACCAACTCATTATTGCTGAGCATGGAGTTCCTGGCTCCTCACACTGATTTAGAAACTTCCCTAGAACTTTAGGTTTCCAAGACATTCATGGTTAGCGTTCTTTGCCAATTTGCTGTGAGAATTTAAAAATGATCTGACACTGCTGTAGATTTTGAACGATATGGATTCTGCTGACTGTTTTTTCTTGGTCAATTTATCCGTTTTAGTGAGGCCATGTTTTTACAGTTATTTCTAGATGACAATTTGGTCTCATTCTGTACCTCACAAGTGCCAATCTAGTTTACACAAACTTATTCTGTCACATATATGTCATTCTTAGTTTTCTGGGCAAGGTTTCTTTTTAGTTATATAGAAAATAAAAAGATATTTTGACACAGTCAAAGACAAATCAGTCACAACTTTATTAGTAATGATGACAATGGAATATGGGTAAGTTCAATATTAGTTTGGATACAGCTTGTGGATGTCCGTTGCTCATTCATTCTACCTGGCTCATTAAAATTTTTCTAATTCCTGTTTTGTGGAAGGTTGTTATAAATGGAGGATATTATTCATAAATGTGTATTTTCATAATTAAAATTAATACTTTGAATTGCATGTGTATGACTATGAATGATGGGTCTATTACATTTTAAAACTTCCATTCACTAAGATAGGCATTTTTGAGAACTTTATGAGATGACATCGTGTTGCTCTCAAGCCTACTACCAGTGTGCTTGCACAATAACGATATTATTTATTGCATAAATAAAACTTCCTCACTGGTTTTCCTAGCACTAATTTGTTGCTACATGATACATTTTTACAGGCTTCACTTTAAATGCATATGTCACATTTCTTTTTAGAGAATTCAGTTATAATGTAGCATTACTCTACAGCTAAAATCTAAATTAATTTATGTGTATGAACAGGCTCCAGCCATTGTCTATATCTTTTGTCCACCTCTCTTCTCTCTTCAGTGTACTCTAACTAAAGCTTTACTAAACTTCTAACTTTCAAATCTACTACCTATTTTTCTTCATATTTCATACTGTTTTCACTTACCTAGAACAACATTTTATCCTTGCCAATTTTGGGGGGGGGGTCTTAGCTCATTATTTATTCTTAAGGAAATCCTTCAAAAATTGTTACTACCTGATACTTCCACTCTCATTTAAAAAAATACAGTTTGGTCTAATCATTCTTTTTTTTTTCTTTTGTCTTCTACTATTCTGAAAACTTCATTTCAATAGTAATTAGGTCTTGTAATACATCGACTTGACAACAGTGTCCAAGGTATTTAGTTAACTTAACCTTTAACTGATACTAATTTGAGTTAATTAATTGATATTCATTAGATATCTAGATCATTTCTAAGTAAGAAAATATTAAAACATTATTACTGATGCCTCACTGTAAGAGTTTACTTATAGCATAACTTCTTGAGATTAGTTTATATTCCTTTTTACTTATTTTTGGAGAAAAACATTTTCTTTATTATATCCATAGAAATAGTTATTGCATAGTCATATATGCTATTATACACAATTACAAAAAATATATTCAGGTTTTCATTTTAGCAATTATTACCATTTTTCTTTTTTTTTTTTTTTACATTGGGGAGTATATCTTGTTTTTCAGAACAAATAAGACAATATGGCATAGCAACTCTTTACTTACAAATATTTTACCAATGTTGAATTTTATCTGAATTTTTGTGCTCCTAGAAAGTAGCAGCAGTTTAAAAAACCACCACTATTTCTGCCATTTGTTTATGTTCCAAGAAATGTCTAACCATAAAAGACCACCTTGCTCTTGTATATTTCAAGAAAAGAGCTGTCATAATCTTTTCTCGTGACTTCTATAAACCTTGTAATTATTTACCTGCCTTTGTAAAAATCCCCTTGCTTTCCTTGTGACATTCTTCATTAATTAACATTCTCTTTTTTAGAATAAATAGCATAAATAAAATTTTCTCTTTAATTGTCAAGACGAAAAGCAAATTGAAACTTACCATGGATCCATATTTATTCTACACAGGTTATGAGGTCTGTTGGTAATAAGGTCTCTTGGTGTACCTTGTGCACTGTTCCTATCAATCTTCTCACTTTTGAAAGAAATTCAATCAGGTAATCTCATTGGTTTACTTTCAAAGTATTTTTTTTTTGTCATTTTGGTTAAATAGGCAACCAAATAATTTCTCCCCTATAACCTATTAATTTATCTTTATCAACTATTCCATTTTCCTGAAATACTTTGATATTTTGCTTTCCAAAAATAGTACTATGTCACAAAAGATCCAAAAAAAATCAAAAAGTAATCCATATTCATAAATATGAAGACTCAAACTTGTTAAGATGTCAGTTCTTGCCAATTTGATCTATAAATGCAATACAATCACAATAAAAATTCCAGAAAGTTGCTTGTCAACATTCATAAACTAATTCTAAGGTTTATATAGAAAGTCAAAAGACCCAGAATACCTGACACAACATTGAAGAAGAATCAAGTCAGAGGACTGACACTACCTGATTTCAAATCTTACTATGAAGCTACAGTAATCCAGGCACCTGAACTGGCAAAGTACTAGACAAATGGATCAATGAAACAGAGTAGAAAACCTAGAAATAGACCCAAATAATATACACAACTGACTTTTGACAAAGGAGAAAAAAAACTAACAAATTTAAAAAGGTTTGTCTTTTGAACAAATGGTGCTGAAATAACCAGGGAGCCAGTTGCAAAACAGTGAATCTAGACACTGACCTTACTCAGAAATTAACTCAAAAATTAACCTACATATAAAAGTAAATAGAACCTAAATATAAAAATACAGTCACTTTAGAAGATAGTTTTTAAAGTTATTACAAAACTAAGCATACTAAGCATACTGTCATACTTGTATAATTTTACCATGATTCAGCTACCACACTTCTTAGTATTTGCCCAATTAAGTTGAAACTTCATGTCTGCACAAACACCATCATATAAATGTTTATCATATTTGTTTTATATATTTTTTAATTTTTTAATATTTTAAGTTCTGGTATACATGTGCAGATCATGCAGGACTGTTACATATACATATACACATGCCATGGTGATTTGCTGCATCCGTTCCCCATCATCTACATTAGATATTTCTCCTAATCCTATCCCTCCTCATTACTCCCACCCTCTGCTATCCCTCCCCTAGCCCCCCAACACCCAACAGACCCGGGTGTCTGATGTTCCCCTCCCAGCGTCCATGTGATCTCATTGTTCAACACCCACTTGTGAGTGAGAACATGCAGTGTTTGGCTTTCTGTTCTTGTGTCAGTGTGCTGAGAATGATGGTTTCCAGATTCATCCATGTGCCTGCAAAGGACATGAACTCATCCTTTTTTATGGCTATGAGTATTCCATGATGTACATGTGCCACATGTTCTTTATCCAGTCTATCATTGATGGGCATTTGGGTTGGTTCCAAGTCTTTGCTACTGTAAACAGTGCCACAATTAACATACATATACATGTGTCTTTATAGTAGAAAAATTTGTAATCCTTTGGGTATATACCCAGTAATGGGATTGATGGGTCAAATGGTATTTCTATTTCTAGATCCTTGAGGAATAGCCACATTGTCTTCCACGATAGTCAAACTAATTTACACTCCCACCAACAGGGTAAAAGTGTTTCTATTTCTCCACATCCTCTCCAGCATATATTGATTGTCTCCAGATTTTTTAATGATCTCCATTCTAACTGGCGTGAGATGGTATCTCAATGTGGTTTTGATTTGCATTTCTCTAATGACCAGAGATGAACTAGCTTTTTCCCATATGTTTGTTGGCTGTATAATGTGTTCTTTTGAAAAGTATCTGTTCATATGCTTCACCCACTTTTTGATGGGGTTGTTTTTTTCCTGTAAATTTGTTTAAGTTCTTTGTAGATTCTGGTTATTAGCCCTTTGTCAAATGGGGAGGTTGCAAAAAATTTTATCATTCTCTTGGTTGTCGATTCACTCTAATGATAGTTTCTTTTGCTGTTCAGAAGCTCTTAAGTTTAATTAGATCCCATTTGTCTATTTTGGCTTTTGTTGCCAATGCTTTTGATGTTTACATACACAAATCTATAAACGTAATCCAAAACAGAACCAAAATAAAACCACATAATTATCTCAATAGATGCAGAGAAGGCCTTCAACAAAATTCAACAGTCCTTTATGTTAAAAACTCTCAATAAACTAGGTATTGATGGAACATATCTCAGAATAGTAAAAGCTATTTATGACAAACTCACAGCCAATATCATACTAAATGGGCAAAAACTGGAAGCCATCCCTTTGAAAACTGGCACAAGACAAGGATGCCCTCTCTCACCACTCCTATTCAACATAGTATTGGAAGTTCTGGCTAGAGCAATCAGGCAAGAAAAAGACATAAAGCGCATTCAATTAGGAAAAGAGGATTTCAAACTGTCTCTATTTACAGATGACATGATTGTATACTTAGAAGATCCAATCATCTCAGCCCAAAATCTCCTTAAGCTGATAAGCAACTTCAGCAAAGTTTCAGGATACAAAATCAATCTGCAAAAATCATAAGCATACCTACACACCAAAAACAGACAAACAGAGAGCCAAATCATGAGCAAACTCCCATTCACAATTACTACAAAGAGAATAAAATACCTAGGAATACAACTAACAAGGGATCTGAACTACAAACCACTGTTCTTCGAGGAGAACTACAAACCACTGCTCAAGGAAACAAGAGAGGACACAAACAGATGGAAAAACATTCCATGCTCATAGTTAGGAAGACTCAATATCTTGAAAATGGCCATACTGCCCAAAATCATTTATAGATTCAATGGTATTCCCATCAAGCTACAAATGACTTTCTTCACAGAGTTGGAAATAACCACCTTAAACTTCTTATGAAACCAAAAAAGAGCCTACATAGCCAAGACAATCCTAAGCAAAAAAAAAAAACAAAGCTGGAAGCATCATGCTACCTGATTTCAAACTATATTACAAGGCTGCTGTAATCAAAACAGCATGATACTGGTTACAAAACTGAGATATAGACAAATGGAACAGAACAGAGGCCTTGGAAATAATACCACACATCTACAAACTGATCTTTGACAAACCTGACAAAAACGAGCAATGGGGAAAGGATTCCCTATTTAATAAATGGTTTTGGGAAAAATGGCTAGCCATATGCAGGAAGCTGAAACTGGGCCCCTTCCTTATACTTTATACAAAAATTAACTCCAGATAGATTAAAGATTTAAATATAAGACCTAACACCATAGAAGCCCTAGAATAAAATCTAAGCAATACCATTTAGGACATAGGCATAGGCAAGGACTTCCTGACAAAAAGCATCTTGTTTCATAATTGCCAAAATTGAAGAAAACTAAGATGTCCTTAAATAGGTGAGTGAATTTTTTTTAAAAAAGAGAAAAACTGTGGAACATCTTTCTGAATAATGGAATAACATCTGAATAATGGAATGTTACTCAGCAATAAAAGAAATGAGCTAACAAGCCACCAAAAGACATACAGGAGCCTTAAATGCATATTGTTAGGTGAAAAAAAAGCCAGTCTTAAAAAGGCTACACACTGTATTATTCCAATTGTGTGACATTCTAGAAAAGACAAAACTGTAGAGACATTAAACAAAAAAATCAGCTCTTACCAGGCCATCAAGAATGAGGAGGAGGAATGAATGGCAGAAAACGAGGAATTTCTAAGGCTGTGAAACTATTCTATACGATACTGTAATGGTGGATACATACCTTATGCATTTGGCAAAACCTGTAAAATGCACAAAACAAAGAGTGAACCCTTCTATTAACTATGGACACTAGTCAATAATAATGTATCGACATTTGTCCATCAGTTGTAACAAATAGACCACACAAATGAAGATGTTAATAATAGAGAAATCTGACAAGTGAAGAAAGGAAGTACATGAGACCTCTGTAATTTCTGTTCAAATTTTGTATTACCCTAAATGACTCTAAAAAGTCTATTAATTAAAATAAAAATTATAAATAATACCTTTGAGCTTAAAAGTGTCTTTTTGATTTCCCAGAAGTCTCCTGGAAAATCACAAATGATTTATTATTTCACTTTGAAAAGAAGGGACAGAAGAAATAATTAGGTATATTTAATATGTTACTGTTGATGTGAAGTATATGAAGAATGATCAAATCAGAAGAGATTCTTAGACTTTCTAGGCTTAAGTTTGTATTGCTAAAATGTTCTTTATGTATGAATTACAGAAGATATATGTGAAGTTCCTATGATTTGTCATTGTCCTCGCAGTCCATGGCATGTTTCTATTTATCAGTTTTCTTTGGCTGCTTTGCTGATATAATAGTATAGTATTTTCAGTAATAATTTCAGTTATTTTTAAGACATCAACTTGCTTGTAAATCTACTTCTTTAATTCAAACAGGCCATTGGTTTTGAACTGGGGAGTCACATCATTTAACTGTGGAGTTTTATTAATATACATATATTCCAAACTTACAGAATTTCTTTTTATTCTTGACATATTCTGACTATATGCTTGATATCTGGGGTCTTTTCTTTGTGAATACTATGTTCCTTCAGTTTTGTAAGTTAAATGTAATAACTGTATCTACTATTTTTGAAAATAGTTTTAATTATTATGCTTACATATATTTTGTCTAATATAATTTTAGATTGACCTTTATCTTATTTTGTATGCCACAGGAAATAAACAAATTTTCTTTTTCACTTGCATTATTCTTGTAATAAATTTTCAACAGATATTTCAGTTTTAAAATTATTAAGTTACCCATAGCCTTTTTAAGTCTTTTGTCATCTATGCATAGTTTTTATTTTATTCTAATGCTATGCTGAAAGCACTTGCCATCAGCTGTAAGTCAGAGTGCTTCATATTTAACAACAACAAAAAACTGTGTTAGACATCCATAGAGAAGGACTAAACAGAATACTCTTGGGTACAGGCTTCTGATAGCAGCACTTAAACAGCTTTTGGATCATTTCCTTGTATCTCCAAAACTCTAAGTAAGAGGTAGGTGGGTTCACAATATGTTCAACTAAGATAGATAGCAAAAAGAATTAGTTATATAAGACTGAGTGTATTGATGAGAGATTATTGTGGATTTTGATTCAAATATTTCAGATTTTTTATTGTTCTGTTTTTTCAGACATACAACCAGTCTTCTAATCTTTTCTTTTAAGCTATGTATAACTTTTAACAGTTTAGTAAACTATGCTTTTGCAAACTAAAATTATACATTTGTAAATGATATGTTTTTTACTCTGACAATTCAGAATTCCAAAAAAATCTGAGTAACATTATTTTTGTGGAAATAAAAGTCTTTTAATATATTCAATAAGAGCATGTTTTCCTTGTTAGTAGAACATAATTAGAAATATATGTAACCAAAGCTTTGTCGGGCTATCATATTGGAGGATGATGCTCATGTAGTCAGATGTGACCAGATAATTTTAAGGAACTAAGTTTGGCTTATCGAGGCAATAATCACAAAGCCCTCTTGGGAAAACTGCCTTTATACACGGCTTACAGGATTTCCAACATTACAGATCCATAAAGAAGGTCACTTCCTATCAAGACCATGAAACTTCAAATGTTTTGGGGACTTTAAGAAAAAAGGTACCAATGAAATTTAAAAGTATTTTAGGTGATGAGCAGCTATAACAAAATACTACAAACTTGTAGATAAGACAAAACAATCTTATTATCTTAAAGTTTTGTAACTCAGAAGTTTGAAGTGGGTATCGCTGGGCTAAATTCAAGACACTAGCATGTCCATATTCCTTTCTGTAGACTCTAAGAAGTAATTCAATTTCTTTCCTTTTCCAGCTTTTAAAAGCCACCCCAATTCCTTTATCCCTTGTGACTACCTTTCTTCATCTTCAAAGCCAGCAAGTACAAGTTGATTTCATCACATCACATGATGTAGATTCTCTTCTGCTTCCTTCTTCCCCATTTAAGAACGCTTAACTTTATATAGGTCCCATCTATATAATCCAGGATAATGTCCATGATTTATGATCAATTGAATAGCGACCTAATTCCATCTTGAATTGTAATTTCCTCTTCTCATATAAAGTGTTATATTCATAAGTTCCAGGGATTAGAATGTGAACATCTTTGTGGAAGGCACTGTTCTGACACCACGCAAGCTCTTGATTTGACTTCTAGTTTTAAGAGGCTTTTAGAAATACAATTTTGGATTTTCTTTTTAATGAAAACTTCTAGCAAATCAAATTTAAGAAAGCCAATATGGTAATTAACCATTTTTGCCACTCCTATGTAACAATCCAGCCAAATCTAATGGTACTACTATCTAATAATAATACTATTTTGTGATCAAGAATAACCTTTCTTTGAAATTTGTTTTTATCAAAAGACGGGTCTCTCTAAAGAGAAATTGTGTGTATCAGTGACAAACAATGTGTCATCTATAGCACATCCTTCCAGTTTATCATATTCTAGCCCTATTCATTCTGAGCTATCTGGAGCCCACATTCATCCTGAGCTACTTTTTTACTGCTATGTAATTTGCCAATAGCTGATGAATTTGCAAATTTCATCTTGCCTGATAGATATTCAATCGACTTCCTAACCTTCCATGTAAAACCAGTTTTAATACCTACTTGTAGATTGGACAGATATTATTACTTTATCCAAATTGTCAATACCTAACAAAGTTTCAATTATCAAAGTTTTCTTTATTATCTGCCCATAGCCCTCCAAACTAACTTTTCTAATCTTTCTACTTTCTAAGTGTCACCAAGAAGTAAAACCTGACTTTGTGTATCTTTGTCTTGACTCTGATTCCTTGGGGCTGGCCCTTTTTACCATGATCTGAAAAATTTCTGCAAGTGGAATCCTGGCTACTTGATATAAATCTTAAAGGACTAACCACTCAAGAGACCATCCATGAGCCCAAATTCTTCCTGGACAAGGTGCTTTCTGGATCATTAAGGACATCTAGCAAAATACCCATGTCATGCATACAAGAGGTAACCAGACAATGGTCAGTATCAACCAGGGCATTAATTTTCTACCTTGAAAATTTCAAGATCTCAATTAGCAGTGCTGTATAATCTCCTGGAATCCTCTACACTAGTTAATCTAAGAGTACAAATATGGATTCTTTATTTTAATACAATGTTTTTTACCGATATTTCTCTTTTTTATTATTTTAGGCATCCCTCTTTTAAGACTCATAAACCCCCGGACAACAACCGTCATAACAAAGTTTCTCAACTCTTCTGAGCCATTCAACAGATGGTTCAACTAGTTTTATGGAAAAAAAAAAAAAAAGAATCCTCCAGAGACCATTTCTTACATGCGTTTTTGCCTCACTCAGAAAGTTAATGATCAACTCAAGTTATTTAGCAATGAAAATGTTTGTCTTGTACTGAAAGAAGGATTGACAATTTTGAACATTATCATGATCTCTGTTAAGACTCAAATGACTCACTTGTTCATTTGCCCCCATAAAAAAACCAGACCCCCTTCCTTTCTTTGAGATATTTCTCATTAATAAATGTTCTCTTTATGACCATAACCTTAATAAAATAATCTCCTCAATAGTCTACTGCACTTAGACTTTCACAATTTCAACCTTTTATAGTAGCATTCTTTATCACTAATAAATCATTTAATCATAGAAATAAACATGATAGTGATGACAATGATAATATCAAATATATATTGCTTATTCTGTTCTTAGCATGTTATATATAGCAATGATTTAATCTTCATTACAAATCTATGAAGTAGATACTGTTAATATCTCCACTGAACCAGTGAAAAAAATCTGAGAACAAAGCTATTAGGTAACTAGCCCAAGGTCACAGAGCTTGTAAATTATAGAGCCAAGTTTCAAACGCAGGATGCTTGGTTCCAAGGTCTGTGCTCTTAACACTTATGCCAACTGCCTTACTGTTAAGCCTCTAAAAATAACTTTTCTTTATCCAGAAGACTCATCCAATATGGTTCTGTTTTTTTTAATCCCTGTTGTGATTACCTTTCTTAAGGTGGTGCAATACAATCACCCTAAGTATTCTGCTCACTCTGGCTGTGTATAAGAGAACAAATGATAAAGTACTTTTTCCTCCAAACACAATTCTTCACACACTATCTATTTAAAAAAAAATTACTTCCATGGTGTAGTTTTATTATCATTGTATTTATACTTGAAAAACATTTTTGATTGTAATTTTTATAAACACTGTCTCTAGAGCAAGACTGCCTTGGTTCGAATACCAGCTTCAACATTTACCAGCTATGTATCACTTTGTGCATATTATTTAATTACTCTAAGCCCTGGCTCCATCCCCTATAAACTGGAATAATAAAGGGAACCAACTCCA
Source organism: Cacajao melanocephalus (assembly GCA_963573385.1). Lineage (NCBI taxonomy): Eukaryota > Metazoa > Chordata > Mammalia > Primates > Pitheciidae > Cacajao > Cacajao melanocephalus. The sequence continues at coordinate 30,256 of CAUYLG010022250.1, forward strand.
AGCATACATGTGACATCTAGTGAGATAGCAAATGTAAAATGCTCCTTGGAACATAAAAAACACTTAATCACTGTTAAATAATTTTTTAACCCTATATTTCACTGTCATCTCTTTGAGTTCAGCAGTAAGTTTATCCTTCTCTTTATATTCCATTTGTAAGACACCATCATCATCTACTATGTGCTCAATAGTTTTTTATAAACATAATAATATTTTAGGTCCATTTGACTGATAGCACAGAGTTAATTTCTTTATGATTCATACTTTAATATAGTATTTCTATCATTGTTCAATATGTTCACATAATGATGTACAATATTCTGCTGTGGATTACTTACTTAATTACTTGAAAGACCTCAGTTTTTTCTAAAAATTTGATAGCTATGATATGTACACTCTTTTATAAATTAAATAGATATTCATATACTTATATATACACATAACAGGACAATCTTAGTCCAGGTAATTCCTTCTCTATTTCACAGGTTTATTAACAGAAAAAAATTGATAATGCAAATGAATATATTAGTAAAGTACTGCACATAAATTTAATCAACTATGATATTTAAATTAAATCTAAAAATGGGGATGAGAATAGGTCATATGAAATTGATCTACATTTGGATATCTTCTAGATTCCTAATATCCTAAAGATTTCCAAAAATTGGAATCATTTTCTCCCCAATAAAGCAATTTATAGCTAGCTTAAAGTATAATGTAAGTAATGAAAAAAATAGCTTTTCTCAATCTGTTCTGAACTAAATCCAAGTTCTATAACAATATTTTAAATGTATCAGTTCTTTTTCTTATTCCTTATTTCTAAAACTCATGTTTATGCTGTTATTTCTTGATTTTTAATTTTGAGTCAATATGTACTGTAGCAGTGTTTACTTCTCTCTTTGTACTTTCCCAGTTCTGAGATAGTCACACTTTCTCATCTCCAGGTGAATGCTGTATTAGTCCGTTTTCATACTGCTAATAGAGACATATCTGAGGCTGTGTATTTTATAAAGGAAAGAGATTTAATTGATTCCCAGTTCAGCATGGCTGGTGAGGACGCACAACCACGGTGACAGGTAAAGGATGAGCAAAGGCTTATCTTACATAGTGGCAGGCAAGAGATTGTGTGCAGAGGAACTGCCCTTTATAAAACCATCAGACCTAGTAAGACTTACTCATTATCATGAGAACAGCATGGGAAAAACCCACCCTCATCTTTCAATTACCTCCCACTGGGTCCATCCCATGACACGTGGTGATTATGGGAGCTATAATTCAAGATGAGATTTGGGTGGGGACACACAGACAAACCATATTATCCTGCCCCTGGCCCCACCCAAATCTCATGTCCTCACATTTCAAAACCAATCATGCCTTCCTAGCAGTTCCCCAAAGTCGTATCTCATTTCAGCATTAACTCAAAAGTCCACAGTCCAAAGTTTCATCTAAGACAAGGCAAGTCCCTTCTGCCTAAGACGCTATAAAATTAAAAGCAAATTATTTACATCTTAGATACAATAGGGGTACAGGTATTGGGTAAATACACCCATTCCAAATAGGATAAATTGGCCAAAATAAAGGGGCTCCAGGCCCAATGCAAGTCCAAAATTTAATAGGGTAGTTATTAAACCTTAAAGTTCCAAAATAATCTCCTTTGACACCATGTCCCAAATTCATCTCATGCTGATGCAAGAGGTGGGCTCCCATGGCCTTGGGCAGCTCCGCCCCTATGGCTTTGCTGGATATAGTCCCCCTCCTGGCTGTTTTCATAGGCTGGTGTTGAGTGTCTGCAGCTTTTTCAGGCACATGGTGAATCTGTCTTTGGACTTACCATTCTAGAGTCTGGAGAACCATGGCCCTCTTCTCATGGCTCCACTAGGTAGAGCCCCTACCCTGTGTGAGGGCTCCTACCCATTTTTTTTCCACACTTCCCTAGAAAAGCTTCTCTACAAGGATGCTGCCCATGCAGCAAACTGTTGCCTGAACATCTGGGCTTATCCACACATCCTCTGAAGTCTAGGCAGAGGTTCCCAAACTTCAGTTCTTGACTTCTGTGCAACCACGGGCTCAACATCACGTGGAAGCTGCTTTTCCATACATCCTCTGATGTATGGCCTCTTTTAGCCATGGTTGGAGTGGCTGGGACACAGGTCAGCAATTTCCTAGGCTGCACACAGCAAGGGGGCCCTAGGCCTGGCCCACAAAACCATTTTTTCTTTCTAGGCCTATGGACCTGTGATGGGAGGGGCAGCCATGGAGGTCTCTGACATACCCTGGAGACATTTTCCCCATTGTCTTGGTGATTCAAATTTGGCTCCTTGCTACTGATGTAATTTCTGTAGCTGGCTTGATTTCTTCCAAGAAAATAGGGTTTTCTTATTTACTGCATCATCAGGCTGCAAATTTTTCAAACTTTTATGCTCTGCTTTCTCTTGAACATTTTGCTGCTTAGAAACTTCTTCTGCCAGATACCCTAAATCATCTCTCTCAAGTTCAAAGTTCCACAGATCGCTAGGACAGGGGCAAAATGCCAACGGTCTCTTTGCATAGCAAAGGTGACCTACTCCAGTTTCCAACAACTTCCTCATCTCCATCTGAGACCACCTCAGCCTGGACTTTATTATCCATATCACTGTCAACATTTTGGTCAAAACCATCTAACAAGTCTCTAGGAAGTTCCAAAATGTCCCACATCTTCTTGTTTTCTGGCCCTCCAAGTTTCTAGGAAGTTCCACAGTTCTCCACATTTGCCTGTCTTCTTGTGAGGCCTCCAAACTGTTCCAACCTCTGCCTGTTACTCAGTTTCAAAGTTGCTTCCAAATTTTTGTGTATCTTTACAGAAGGACCCCAATACCTGGTACCAATTTAGTGTATTGGTTTTTCATGTTGGTAATAGAGCCATATCCATATGAACACCAACAATTTGAGACAGGTCTCAGTTATTTTTAGAAAGTTTATTTTGCCAAGGTTGAAGAGAGCCTCAAGAGGTCCTGACAACATGTGCCCAAGGTGGTCAGAGTACAGCTTGGTTTTATACATTTTAGGGAGACATGACACATTAATCAATATAAGTAAAGTGAATATTGGTTCAGTCTGGAAAGGCGGGACAACTCCAAGTAGGGAGAGGGCTTCCAGGTCACAGGTAGGTGAAAGACAAATGTTTCCATTCTTTTTAGGTTCTGATTAGCCTTTCCAAAGGAGGCAATCACATATGCTTTTATCTAAGTGAACAGAGGGATTACTTTGAAGAGAATGGGAGGCATGTTTGCTCAAAGATTGAATTTTCCTTTTAGCTTAGTGATTTTGGGGCCCAAGATATTTTTCTTTCACATTTTCCCCCTTTTCCTTTTTAAAATGTTTTGGAGAAAACATTTTGGAAGAAAATGAGTATTTGTTTCCAAGTTTCATCTGATTGCTCATGGTTAAGATGGCTTATTCCCATACAGGAAGGTCCAAAGTTATTAGGAAAGCTCATTTTTAGAAGGTTGTAAAGTCTCATGCCCTATAAAGAGAAAAAGGAGGAGGAAAGGAGAAAAAACAACAAGAAACAAAAGAATAATCCTAGAAAACTGATATAGGCCACATTACTCTGAAGTTTGTGTATCAATAGGCAGGTATAAAAGTGTCTTATGTGTGTAAATAGGTTGCTGTTATTTTCTTCTGAAGTTTAAATTGTCTAGCTTCAGTTCATAAGGATTTACAAAAGCACAGCTTAGTTTTCACTTATTTAAAATCAGAAAAAAAATGGGGGAAAATAACAAGAAAGAAGAGAAATAATTGAAGATACAATTTTGGAGACTTGTAGCCATGAAAAATTAGAATTCAGCCCAATCTGTAGAAAATAATAAAAATTAAACAATATTAGGCAAGACTAATGTCTTGGGAAAATAACCAGTTTCTCCAATTGTGTCCTGTTACAAATGAAAACAGATTCTTATTGCACTTATTCAAATAACTGTATTGCCACAAGTTTAAGAATACTCACAAATAGTTTCCAAATTCTGGAAAAAATCAGATATAAACAAATATGCTCCAAATTTTGATCATAGAAGTATACTAAATTGTTAAAAGCTGTCAACAACTCAAAAGAAAAGTTTCCAGACTCTGAAAAACAAAACAAAGGATCAGCAATTTTTTAAGCAAAAATTCAAAAAGATTAGTTCAGACCACGCAGTTAATTCCTGTTCCCTTGATATTCATGAACATTTTAGCTCTACGTGAATGCTGAAAGTTTTCTTCTATTCCAATGTCACAATCTCCAAAGTTATCAGAAACCTGTGTTCAAGAGTGCCTGTTAGCGTTTTATGGCTGACTATAAAATCACCTTCTAAAGAGGACCAAAGCAAGACAACAATTGTCCATGGATGAAAAAAGTTTTAGGGCAGCCATAGTCAAAGACACAGTTGACAAGGAAATGTGTTACCTCTATGACACACAATAATTTTAACATAGCAATTATGATTATTATTGATAATGTACACTAAGTTATGTCAGAATTGTAGGAGTTTTTCATAATTTTGGATCACATATCAATAACATATTTATACAAATATGGCCCAAAGAAAACCAAACACCATTTTATATTTGACAATTCTTCCTATAGAATTTTTGTACCAAATAAGCCAAATTGTATCATTTATTGGCTTTAGGGAACCTAATATCTCAAATAATTAAGTCAGAAAAATACATAATTTATAATTTGGTTTTGGAAAGTTCATCAAATATCAAAGGTTTAAAACACTTGATATCACAAAATAGGATCACAGGTCACTGTAAAATATGTCATACATTTAACCAAAGTGAAGGATTTCAAAAACAGGTAAGAACCTTCATTCTTTGAAAGAAGAATAATTTTCCAAAAAAAAAAAACCCTAATAAAAATAGCATAAAGCCAATTAAATTTGTTTTTCAAACTTTTATGAACAATCTACAAAATTTTAATCTTGACCATAAGATATAACTTCCATAAGCCTTTTATAAACTTTATAACCTTTATTAAGGATTTGATTAATGCTTCAAAATAAACTTGTTATTCTGACACAGGGATGCATATGTTGGTCTTGCATCAGTGTACTTTTGACATTAATGATTAATTTCCAAAGAAATTAAACTTACTCTATCTTTCAAAGTTGGTGCTTACAATCTCATGCACCCACCACTTCCATGAAAGTCTCTGGGCCTTGAGGAGTTAAATAGCTTTAATTTTTGGCCCTGTGTCTCAGGAATGCAGTTTATTTTTATTGGCACCTTCTATGGGGCCTGAAAATGAGGCTTTAATTGATGTCAGTGTTTAAGATTTAGCAGAGTTTTGTGTCCTCTTAAGACCCTTGGAGTCAAAGCCCTGTAACTGTCACAAGGATTTCAAAAGCACATACAGAGAAATACATGGATGTGATAACTTTTATTTTAAAAAATTAAATCTCAGGATTTTTCCGAAACAAACCAAACTTAATAATAATGGCACAGGAATTATTTCAATAAAAACTAAAATCTCTTTTGCCAGTTACCAGAAAGCAAAAGAAAAGAATTTCTGTAGTGCACAGAATATTATGTTAGAAGAAACCATTTCCTTTAGACTTTAAGAAAATGTGCCATTTAAAAGGGGAGAGAAAGCAAAGAAAAATAGTGAGATGCAATAAAACTTGGAGTTCAGATTACAAAAAAATTAAAGATCTCATAATTTATTCAGAATAAATCAACCTCTTGAGAAAATTTCATTGTTCTAACCAATAATTTGTGTATAAGTGTGTTTTTTTATGTTAATCCCAATCTCCAGAAAGAGCATTGTAATTTCCTTTAACTATAAACAACTTGATCACATAGTTGTTTTTTTTTTTTTAATAAATCTCCTTATTGTGACTTACACAGATCCTTCATGACATGCTTAAATTTCTTGTTTGTCCTGAACATTCTCCTTCCTTAAACAATCAATCATTTTATTTTAGGACTAAATTTACCATACGTGATTTTTTTCTCATATAAAATTATTTCACTTTAAGCTTTCTTACTACAAAAAATACTCTTTATTTTTATACATCTCTCTTATTTCCTGGTTCCTTTATCTTGTTTTATACATAGTCTTTAAATAAGCTTTGAATTAGAAAAAACTTGTTTATCTTTTTTAAAAAGACACTTTTTTTTTGAGACAGAGCTTTTCTCCTGTTGTCCAGGCTGGAGTGCAATGGCATGATCTTGACTCACTGCAAACTCTGCCACCCAGATCCAAGAGATTCTCCTGCCTCAGCCTCCCAAGTAGCTGGGATTACAGGCATCCACCACCACATCTGGCTAATTTTTGTATTTTTAACAGAGATGGAGTTTCAGCACATTGGCCAGGCTGATCTTAAAATCCTAACATCAAGTGATCTGCCCACCTCAGCCTCCCAAAGTGCTGGGATTACAGGCATAAGCCACCATGCCCAGCCAAAAAGGATACTTTCTTTTACCAAGAATGTTTTCCTGTAATATCTTTTTATTGGAAAATATCCAAATAATGAAATATCTATCATTTAATTTATATTCTAAATTAAGACTTTTGTCTTTGAGTATTTATCTGATAGCATTTACCTAATTATTTTAATTGTTTACCTAGGTTATTTATGAAAACTGAGATAGTCATCATGTAAAATTATGGAACCATCATTAATTTAACAAATTAATTAGAGCTCTTTATATATTTTAAGTAGCGAAACATTGTGTACACAACACATAAATACACAGACACATTTGGCATGCCAATAGAAGTATATCTTATAGATTCCCAAGACCTCCTTTTTCTTTTCCACCCCCATATTAGACTTGCAAACTCTTGATAACCTGTTTCCTTACCCTGACAGTTGTCAGCTTAATAGTCCTAAATCTGCATATTAGAGGAATTAACTCAGGTGAAAATTAGATAGCAAACTTTACATTATAAGGTACTAACAGAAAGTCTGATGAGCTAGAGGGAAATTAAAATAGATTTAACTGCCAGTTGAACATAAAATTATAGAAGTCTATTATAAAGGCCTTCAAATATATACACACATATATATATACATACACACATACAGAGACACAAAGATTCTATAGCTTTTACTTCAGTACTTCAGCCATGAGATAAATACAAATTCACCAGTTTGAAAAAATAAATAAATAACACGTTAGATCCAAACAGTAGTTTTTACTTCCATACAAAAGTATAGCAAATTTAAAGCAGGCAGAAAAGAAAATAGAAGAAAAGGAGATCTAGGAACACCAAAGTTTGCAGGGCTCTTTTTCCTTAATGAGTGCACAATATAAAAGTGTGCACAATGTAAAAGTGTCCAATGTAAAAGTGCACAATGCTATATGATTTCCATTTTACTCTGGCAACTAGAGGTGCCATAAAACCCACACAGTGCTTGAAAGAGGATCATTCTCCTTGTTTTCTCCTCATTCTTAGATTACGTGTTTCCTGCTGGGTGTTTTTTTTTTTTTTCCTTTCCTTAAAAAGAGGAACCAAGCTGAGCAAGATGGCTGAATAGAAACAGCTCTGGAGTGCAGTTCCCAGAGAAGGCTATGAAGCGGGTGAGTGATCTCTGCATTTTCAAATGAGGTACCAGTTGCAACTCAATGGGACTGGTTACACAGAGGGTGTAGACAAAGAAGGGTGAGTCAAGGCAGGGTAGGGCCCTGCCTCACCCAGGAAGTGTAACCCTGGAGGACCACCCTCCCTATCCATTGGAGGCCATTTGGGGCTTTTCCATCCACTCCAGCACTCTGGTTCAGATACTGGACCCCATCTGAAAGTCACCAACTACACAGGCCACAGCTAGATAAATCAACAAAGACGGGAAGAAACCAGCACAAAAAGGATGAAAACAGCAAAAACCAGAATGCCTCTCCTCCTCCAAGGAATCACAACTCCTGACCAGCAAGGGAACAAAGCTGGATGGAGATAGAGTCTGGTGAATTCACAAAAGCAGGCTTCAGAAGGTGAGTAATAACAAACTTCTCTCTGAGCTAAAAGAACATGCTCTAACCCAATGCAAAGAAACTAAGAACCTGGAAAAAAGGTTAGACAGAATGCTATTTAGAGTAACCAGCTTAGAGAATAACATAAACAACTTGATAGAGCTGAAAAACACAGCAGGAGAATTTCGTGAAGCATACACAAATTTCAATAGCCAAATCAACCAAGAAGAAGAAAGGATATCAGAGATTGAAGAACAACTCAATGAAATAAAATGAGAAGGGAAGATTAGAGAAAAAAGAGTGAAAAGAAAAGAACAAAGCCTCCAAGAAATAAGGGATTATGTGAAAAGACCAAATCTACATTTGATAGGTGTACTTGAATGTGATGATGAGAATGAATCCAAGCTGGAAAGGATTGTTCCCCAACCTAGCAAAGCAGGCCAACATTCAAGTCCAGGAAATATAGTGAACACCACAAAGATATTCCTCAAGAAGAGCAACCCCAAGGCACATAATCATCAGATTCACCAGGGTTGAAATGAAGGAAAAAATGCTAAAGGCAGTCAGATATAAAGCTTGGGTTACCACAAAGGGAAGCCCATCAGACTCACAGCAGATCTCTCAGCAGAAACCCTAAAACCCAGAAGACAGTGGGGCCCAATATTCAACATCCTTAAAGAAAAGAAATTTCAAACTAGAATGTCATATCCAGCCAAACTAAGTTTCATAAGTGAAGGGGAAATAAAATCCTTTATGGACAAGCAATTGCTGAGAGATTTCATCACCACCTGATGTGCCTTACAAGAGCTCCTGAAAGAACCACTAAACAGAAAGGAACACCCAGTACCAGCCACTCCAAAAACTTACCAAATGGTAAAGACCATCGACACAATGAAGAGACTGCATCAGCTAATGGGCAAAACAACGAGCTAGCATTGAAATGGCAGGAACAAATTCACACACAACAATATTAACCTTAAATGTAATGGGCTGAATACCCCAATCAAAAGACACAGACTGGCAAATTGGATAAAAAGTCAAGACCCATCAGTGTGCTGTATTTAGGAAACCCATCTCACGTGCAAGGACACACATAGGCTCAAAATAAAGGCATGGAGGAAGATTTATCAAGCAAATGGAGAGCAAAAAAAAGCAGGATTTGCAACCCTAGTCTCTGATAAAACAGCTTTGAAACCAACAAATATCAAAAGATACAAAGAAAGGCATTACATAACAGTAAAAACATCAATGCAACAAGAAGAGCTAATGATCCTAAATATATAGGCACCCAATATAGGAGCACCCAGATACATAAAGCAAGTTCTTAATGACCTACAAAGAGACTTAGACTCCCACACAATAATAGTGGGAGACTTCAACACTCCACTGTCAATATTAAACAGACCAGCAAGACAGAAAATTAACAAGGATATTCAAGACTTGACCTCAGATCTGGACAAAGAAAACCTAACAAACATCTACAGAATTTTGCACCCCAAATCCATAGAATATACATTCTTCTTAGCACAACGTCACTCCTACTCTAAATCTGATGATGTAATTGGAAATAAATCACTCCTCAGCAAATGCAAAAGAACAGAAATCATAACAGTCTCCCAGACCACAGTGCAATCACATTAGAACTCAGGATTAAGAAACTAACTCAGAATCATACAACTTCATGGAAACTGAACAACTGGCTCTCAAATGTCAACTACATACACAATGAAATGAAGGCAGAAATAAAGATGTTCATTGAAACCAATGACATTGAAGACACAACTTATCAGAATCTCTGGGACACATTTAAAGCAGTGTCTAGAGAGAAATATATAGCAATAAATGCCCACATGAGAAGTGAGGAAAGATCTAAAATTGACACACTGTCCTCAAAATTGAAAGAGCTAGAGGAGCCAGATAAAAAAAACATCAAAAGCTAGCAGAAGACAAGAAATAATTAAGATCAGAGCAGAACTGGAGAAGACAGAGACACAAAAAAACCATTCAATAAAAATCAATAAATTCAGGAGCTGGTTTTTTGAAAAGATCAACAAAATAGACTACTAGCCAGATTAATAAAAACGAGAAGAGAGAAGAACCAAATGGATGCAATAAGAAATGATAAAGGGGATATTACCACTGATTCAACAGAAATACAAACTACCATCAGAGATTACTGTAAACAGCTCTATGCACATAAACCCGTAAACCTGAAAGAAATGAATAAATTCCTGGACACTTACACCCTCCAAAGACTAAACCAGGAAGAAGCTGAAACCCTGAGTAGACCAATAACAAGGGCTGAAGTTGAGGCAGCAATTAATAGCCTACCAACCAAAAAAATTCCAGGACCAGATCGGTTCACAGCCAAATTCCACCAGACATAGAAAGAGGAGCTGGTACCACTCCTTCTGAAACTATTCCAAACGATACAATAAAAGAGAATCCTCCTCAAGTCACTTTATGAGACAAACATTATCCTGATACCAAAACCCAGCAGACACTCAACAAAAAAGAAAACTTCAGGCCAATATCCATGATGAACATAGATGCAAAAATCTTCAATAAAATACTTGCAAACCAAATGCAACAGCACATCAAAAAGGTTATCCATCACAATCAAGTAGGCTTCATCCCAGGGATGCAAGGCTGGTTCAACATGTGCAAGTCTATAAACGTAATTCACCACATAAGCAGAACTAAAGTCAAAAACCACATGATTATCTCAATAAATGTAGAGAAGGCCTTCAACAAAATTCAACAGTCCTTTATACTAAAAACTCTCAATTAACTAGATATTGATGGAATGTTTCTTAAAATAATGAAAGCTATTTACAACAAACCCACAGCCAATATCATACTGAATGTGCAAAAACTGGAACCATTCCCTTTGAAATCTGACACTAGACAAGGATGCCCTCTCTCACCACTCCTATTCAGTATAGTATTGGAAATTCTAGCCAGAGCAATCAGGCAAGAAAAAGAAATAAAGGATATTCAATTAGAAAATCAGGAAGTCAAATTGTCTCTATTTGGATATAACATCACTGTATATTTAGAAGACCCCATCATCTCAGCCCAAAATCTCCTGAAACTGATAAGCAACTTCAGCAAAGTCTCAGGATACAAAATCAATGTGCAAAAATCACAAGCATTTCTATACACCAATAACAGACTAACATAGAGCCAAATCAAGAGCGAACTCTCATTCACAATTGCTACAAAGAGAATAAAATACCTAGGAATACAACTAACAAAGGATGTAAAGGACCTCTTCAAGGAGAACTACAAACCACTGCTCAACGAAGTAAGAGAGGACACAAACAGATGGAAAAACATTCCATGATCATGGTTAGGGAGAATCAATAATGTTAAAATGGCCATAGTGCCCAAAGTAATTTATAGATTCAATGCTATCCC
>CAUYLG010022252.1:0-26154 GCA_963573385.1 Cacajao melanocephalus
TGAAGGATGTGAACAAACACTTTTCAAAAGAAGACATTTATACAGCCAACAAGCATATGAAAAAAAAGCTCATCATCACTGGTCATTAGAGAAATGCAAATCAAAACCACATGGAGACACCACCTCACACCAGTTAGAATGTCGATCATTAAAAAATAAGTAGACAACAGATTCTGTAGAAGATGTGGAGAAATAAGAACACTTTTACACTGTGGGTGGGAGTATAAATTAGTTCAGCCATTGTGGAAGACAGCGTGCCGATTCCTCAAGGATCTAGAAATAGAAGTATCATTTGACCCAGCAATCCCATTACTGGGTATATACCCAAAGGATTATAAAACATTCCATTATAAAGATACATGCACACGTATGTTCACTGTGGTACTGTTTACAATAGCAAAGACTTGGAACCAACCCAAATGCCCATTAGTGATAGAATGGATAAAGAAAATGTAGCACAAATACACCATGGAATACTATGCAGCCATAAAAAAGGATGGGTTCATGTCCTTTTCAGGGACATGGATGAATCTGGAAACCATCATTCTCAGCAAACTGACACAAGAACAAAACACCAAACACCACATGTTCTCACTCATAAGTGGGTGCTGAACAATGAGAACACATGGACACAGTGAGGGGAACATCACACAACGGGGCCTGTCAAGTGACTGGGGGGCTAGGAGAGGGATAGCAAGGGGTGGGTGGATTGGGGAGGGATAATATTAGGAGAATTACCCAATGTAGATGACGGAGGGGTGGGGATGGATGCCACAAACCACCATGGCATGTATATACCTATGTAACAAACCTACGCGATCTGCACATGTACCCCAGAACTTAAAGTATAATAAAAAATAAACAAAAATAAATTAATTAAAAAATAGAAAAAAAAGAAAAGAAAATGCCAAGTACATAAGGCTAAGGCTGCAGAGCTGCTGGGCTGCTGGGGCCCAGGACTAGGAGCAGGCAGAAGTTGCCTGAGGGTGATATGCTCACCACTTACCACTGAGGACAGGACTGAGAAAGGGGCAGAGAGCACCTGAGCCCTACTTCTTACTGCTTCACCTACACAATAGGTAAAGCGAAGCTCCCCGCCTACAGCAGAGATTAGACACAGCCTCACTATCCGCTCCCGAGAGGATACAGAATTTCCTCCACATTGCTCAGGGGAAAGAGCCTTAGCAAGTAATATAAAACCTGGCTCTGGACAAAGGACTATTGGAGATTTGAGAAAAAGGAAGATTAAAAAAATCACTTGAGTCAGAAAAAACCATCAAAACAAAAATCTCAAACAGGAAAAACACCTAAAACATATACAGGAAACTAATACTAAGATAAGAAAGTGGTAAGTCAGCAATGACCCATTCAATCCATATGAATTAATGTTATAGAAGAGTCTGAAAAGGACTTTAAAATCCTCAAAGGAAAAATGAAAGATAAACATGACTAAAAACGAAAAATAATTATAAAAGAAGATGATAAATTCCTCCCTTCTCTCACACATATCTAGGATAGATAAGTAGATAGTATCAGGTAAAACTTTGGTAAATAAAAAATACAATCTGTGAAATTAGCAGTTAACAGAATAAACTCTGAAATAAAATTTACACAGTCAAAATGAAAGTCATTAAAATAGAAAATAGTATTAAAGAATTTAGCTAAAATACAACATGAAAAAGGGGAATAACAACGTTTAAAGTATTAAGAAGATGATTAGATTCGGAGGTACTGATATGCATCTAATTGGAGTTTCAGAAAAATAGAAGAAGAAATGTCAAAGAAGCAATATTTTAAAAGACATACACTAAGGGTTTTTTAAAATAAAGAATATACAAGAAGTCTCAATGTAAACATACACCGAGCAAGATAAAAATTAATTTATAATCCCTGCACTTTGGGAGGCCAAGGCAGGTGGATCATGAGATCGAGACCATCTGGCCATGGTGAAACGCCGTCTCTGCTAAAAGACAAAAAATTAGCTGGGCATGGTGGGTGCGTGCCTGTAGTCCCAGCTACTCAGGAGGCTGAGGCAGGAGAATCACTTGAATCTGGGAGTTGGAGGTTGCAGTGAGCCGAGATTGTGCCACTGCACTCCAGCCTGGCAACAAAGCAAGACTCCGTCTCAAATAATAATAATAATAATAACTTATATAGAGATATATTAAACTAAAACTGCAGAAATCATGAATAAAGAAAAAAAATCTTAAAAGCTACCTGAGGAAGGAAAAAGATTACAACCAAGAAAGCATAATAACAGTGATAAACACCATCAGCTTATATCATTTAAAGTGCCAGTGGAACATCATTATCAATATAAAATTATTTGCACATTTTAACTATCATTAGAAAGAGAGGAGAAAATTAACACAAATGTTTATAGATAAAAATGACTGAGAGGATGGGAAACTCTCTAGAAGACCTCTCTAAAAAATCCCAGCAAATTATGAATTCACAGAAGAGGAAAATTTACCCTAGGAAGAGGAAAGAATTATTAAGAAAGTATGAAAAAAAGTAACAAATAATATATGAGTCTTTTTAAAGCAGTAAGAATACAGATAAAAACCCACATATATTAGTAATTATTTTAAATATAAATTACTCCAATTAAAAATTAAGATTATCAGTGTAAATTTAAATATATATTTACATACATATATAGTGTATATACGTATACATATGTGTGTATATATATGTGTATATATACACATCTACAAACACTGCTTACAAGATAGATATCTTAAATACAAGGATAAGAAAGGTCAAAGTTAAAAGATGGAGAAAGGTATTACATTCACAAATTTTGCAAAAGAAAGTATTAATCTTACAGTATCAGACAAAGCAGACTTTAAGACAGGTACAATTCAACATAAAAAGGGATATTTTAAAATAATACATGAGTCAATGCAAGCAAAATATACCAGTTCAAAAATTTAATGACTTACGTTCAATATATAAAAAGCAAAACTTAATTGCCATGGCTCAAAAAAGGAAAGAAAAAACATAACAGAGGAGGTGTAAAAACATCTGCTTCAGAAACTGAGTTAACTAGCCTATTTTTAAAAATCAGTAAGGATACAGAAGTTCTGAACAGAACTATTAATTAACATGATTATTTGACAGAGATAAAACATTTTATCTAACAACTATAGAATGTACTTTCTTTTCAAATTTACCTGGGACTTGTACAAAAGAGAACCATTTTTCTGGGCCATAAAGAAAGAAAGAGTATAATTAAGCTAGAAGCCAATTTAAAAAACTATACATATATATCCGTGTGTATATATATATTCACACTTATAATAGGTATACGTATTTACATATATCTAGGTATAGATAGATACAGACATACATACATATACAAAATTGAATCCTCAACTAACTGGAAATTAAATATAACTTTTTTTTAACTTTTAAGTTCAGGGAAACATGCAGATTTCCTATATAGGTAAACTTGTGTCATGAAGATTTGTTGTACAGATTATTTTATTACCCAGGTATTAAGCCTAGCATTCATTAGTTATTTTTCCTCATCCTCTCCCTCCTCCTACCTTCCACCCTCTGACAGTCCCCAGTGTTTGTTGTCCCTTCTGTGCGTCCACATGTTCTCGTAATTTAACTCCTATTTATAAGTAAGAACATGCAATATTTGGTTTTCTGTTTCTCTGTTAGTTTGCTGAGGATGATGGCCTCCAGCTCCATCCGTGTTCCTGCAAAGGGCATGATCTTGTTCCTTTCTATGGCTGCATAGTATTCCACAGTATATATGTAACACATTTTCTTTAGTCTACCTTTGATGGTAGACTGTCTTTGCCATTGTGAATAGTGCTGCCATGAATATGTGCATACATGTGTCTTTGTGACAGAATGATTTATATTCCTTTGGGTATATACCCCATAATGGGATTCCTGTGTCAAATGGTAGTCTGTTTTTAGTCTTTGAGGAATTGCCACACTGTTTTCCACAATGGTTGAACTAATATACATTCCCACCCATGGTGTATAAATGTTTTTTTCTCTGTAACTTCACCAGCACCTGTCATTTTTTGACTTTTTAATAATAGCTATTCTGACTGGTGTGAGATGGTATCTCATTATAGTTTTGATTTGCATTTCTGTAATCAATAATGTTGAGCTTTTTTTCATATGCTTCTTGGCCACATGTATGTCTTCTTTTGAAAAGTGTCTGTTTATGTCCTTTGCCCATATTTTTTTATGGGGTTATTTTTTTCTTTTACATTTGTTTAAGTTCCTTGTAGATGCTGGATATCAGTTCACAAATTTTTTCTTTTATTCTGTAGGTTTTGTTTACTCTGTTGATAAACTTTTGTTGTGCAGAAGCTCTTTAGTTTAATTAGATCTCATTTACCAATTTTTATTTTTGTTGAGTTGCCTTTGGCATCTTTGTTATTAAACCTTTGGCTTTCCTATGTCCTGGATGGTATTGCCTAAGTTATCTTCCAGCGTTTTTATATTATAGCTTGGGGTTTTACATTTAACTCTTTAATCCATCTTGAGTTAGTCTTTTGTATATGGTGTAAAAAAGGGGTCCATACCTCTTAATAATGTGTCAAAGACTATAAAATATTTTCACCTGAATAAGAATATGAGCATCAACAAATGGTGCTGGGACAACTAGATATCTCTATTCATTTAAAAAAAAAAGAGAGGAAAAATGTACACCTACCTCACACTAAATACAAATATTAATTCAAAATGAGTCACAGACTTTAACGTAAGAGCTAAAATGATAAAACACTTAGAAGAAAACATAGAAATCTTTGTGACCTTTGGTTAGGCAATTATTTCTTAGAGATGATACCAAAATCACATGTAACAACAACAAATACAAAACATCAAGATTTAAAACTTTTGTGCTTCAAAGCCACCATCAAGAAAATGAAAGGACAAACTATAGAACCAAAGAAAACATTTACAAATTCATGTCTGATATGAAGATACTTTACATAGAGACATAAAGATACTCGTATAAAGGACTAACTACAACTCATAAATAAAAAGACATCTCAATTTAAAATGGTTGAAGGATTTAAATAAACATTTCCTTCAAATAACATATACACATATCCAATAAGTACTTATTGGACATTTGAAAAGATGCTCAATATCATTAATCATTAGGAAAATGCAAATAAAAAACAATGAGATACCACTTCACACCCACTAGGATGGTTATAATCAAAAACAGAAAATCACAAGTGTTGGTAAGGATGTGGAAAAACTAAAATTCTCATATGATGCCAGAGGGATTGTAAATAGTGTAGCTACTTTTGAAACTATATTGGCATTTCTTAGTAGAGTCATCAAATAACTCAGCAGTTCCACTCTTAAGTGGAAATTTAACAAAATACTGAAAAGAAATGAAAGCATATATTTACACAAAAACTTGTACACAAATGTTTATAGCAATATTATTCATAATATACAAAAAGTAGAAACAATAAAAATGTCTGCCAACAAATGAACAGATAAAATTCAATATAGATACAATAGATTATCAGCCACAAAAAGAAATAAACTACTCACACGTGCTTCAAAATAGATAAACTTTGAAAACATTTTGATAAGTAAAGGAAGCCAGATTAAAGGGGTCATAATGTATGATTCTACTTATGTGAAATGTCCAGAATAGGCAAATGAATATAGACAGAAAGCAGATTAGTGGTTTTCTGAGGCTAGGTGGAAAAGACAATAGAGAATGACTGCTGATGTGTATAAAATTGTTTTCAGAATCAAGAAAATATTCTTAATTTAGGTAGCACCGATGGTTACACAAATCTGTGAATATATTAAAAAGTGCTAAATTCCACATTTTAAATGTTTATTTTACATTTTATGCTAAATTATCTTTTAATTAAATTGCCTTTTAAAAAATTAGATGGTGGTTGGCTGAAGTTGAAACAATATTTGGAATGAAATCTACAACCTGAAGTGCATATATTAGAAAATAGTTTGAAACCTAATTATCCAAGCATCCACCTCAAAAGGCTAGTACATAAACAACAAATCAAATCTAAAGGAATGAATAACCATAAAACAGAAGTCAATGCAATAGAAAAAAAATATAAATAGAGAAATTCAAGAAACCTGTTTCCATGTAAAGATTAATACATTGATAATCCCTTAAAAACCTGATTAACAAAAAAACTAATTAACAATTTCTTTTTTTTTTTTTTTTTTTTAAAGATGGGGTTTCACCATGTTGGCCAGGCTGGTCTTGAACTCCTGACCTCAGGTGATCCACCCACCTTGGCCTCCCAAAGTGCTAGGATTACAGGCGTGAGCCACTGCACCCGGCTCAACAATTTCTAAAGTAAAAGGGGGTCATTACTACAGAGCCTACAGAACTGAAAAAGTGAACAATAGATTATGATGAATGACTATATACCAATAAATTTGACACTCTGGTTTAAATAAAAACTTCCTCAAAAAAAAAAAAAAAAACTTAACAAAGCTGATAAAAGGAAATACAAATTCTGAATATTTCAGTATCTCTAAAGAAATTAAATTATTTCAAACGTACCACCAAGAACACAGAACGCCCAGAGGTCTTTATGAGTGAATTATTCCAAACACTTAAGGAAAAAATAAGGCCAATCTTTCACAAACCCCTCCAGACAATAAAAAAGGAAAATGTCTTAACTTTTATTATGAAGCCAGCATAACCTTATTTCCAAAATACACCAAGAACTTTACAAAAAAATTACAGACCAATTTCTTTCATGATGAAAAATATAGAAATATATAGCAAAATATTTGCAATTCCATGACACCAAAAGCATAAGCAACAGAAGAAAAAAAGATACAAAGGATTTCAAACTTAAAGACATTTTTCCATTAAACAACACTATCAAGAAAGTGAAAAGTTTATCCAAAGAGTGGGAAAAAATATTTAAATTACATATCTGATAAGGATCTGGTATCCAGAATATATAAAGAACACATATCTCAATAATAAAAAAGATAACTCAATTTTAAAATGGGCAAAAGACTTGAATAGACATTTCTCCAAATAAGATGTACAAATGGTCATTATAGCACATTCAGAAATACTGAGCATCTTAGTCATTAGGGATATGAAAATAAAAGCCACAAGGAGATATAACTTTGTGCTCACTGGGATGGTACAAAGAACCAGAAAATGTACTGCTGAGGATGTGAAGTAATAGGTACTTATGTATACTACTGGTAGCAATGTAAAATGGTGCAGCCACTGTAGAAAATAGTTTAATGGCTCCTCAATAACTTAAACATAGAATTACAGTATTACTCAGCCATTCTACTCCTAGGTATGTACCAAAAATAATTAAAAACAGACGTTTAAATAAAATTTGTACATGTATATTAATAGTAGCATATTCATAATAGGCAAAGGGTGGGAAGAACTCAAGTGTCCATCAACTGATGAACGGCTAAACAAAATATGACATATTACATGTGATATATTACACAGCCATAAAAATGAAGTACTAATAGACACTACCACATGGATAAATCTTGAAAACAGTATGCTAAGTGAAAGCAACTAGACACAAAAGGCAATATACTGTAAGACTCTACTTATATGAAATGCTCAAAGGAACATCCATAGAGAAAGTAGAAGAGTGGTTGCCAGGGGATAGACAGGGGGATAAAAAGGACAGGGAGTCGCTGAGTAATAAGCAGAGGGTTTCCTTTTGTGGTGACGAAAGATAAGGATGATGGTTGCACAACATTGTAAATGGATTAAATGCCACTGGATTATACATTTTTTGAAAGATTAAATTGTAAATTTTATGTTAAGTAAATTTTAACATAATAAAAACATTTGCAAGTTGATTCTACTAATATATAAAAAGGCAAACACAGATAGCAGAGTGGCACAGCAGAAGTGTGCCGGGCCCATAAAAAGGCAAACATATAAGCATTAAAAAAAATGTACTCCAGGTAAGCAAAAATGACTTAATGTAAAAGAAAATTAATGTGACCAACTATAAACAAAAATAAGAGAAAAAGTATTTAATCATCTGATGGATTCAGAAGTTGCTTTAAAATTCCACATTTCAGTGACAAAGCTAATCAAAGAGTTTAGCAAGTTTGTTGAACATGTGATTATAAAATAAATCAATAATTTTTCTGTACATTAGCAAAAGACAATCAGAAAATATAATATGACAAACTCTCCTATTTAACCTAGTAACAATATCTTGGAAGTACTTAAATATATATCTAACCAAAATATATTAGTCCTATCTTCAAAAATTACCAAGTATTATTGCAGAATGTAAGAGATCTGAATAAACAAATACTCCATACTTGCATATTGGCAGATTCAATGTCAGAAAAATATCTAATCTTCCCAAAGTAATCTATTAATTTTCAATGTAATTTCAATGAAAGACCTAGGGTTTCTCATGTACACTGACAAACTAATGCTAAAATTTTAATAGATGATTAATGGGCCAAGAATATCTAAAGCAATTTTGAAGACTACTGATGCACAGAAACTACTTACCAGATTTTTAAAAAATGAAGCTATCAGGATTAAGACAGTAGAATTATTGAAACAGAGGTGGGCAACTGACCAGTGGAACAGAACAGAGTGCCCAGAAACTAACCTATGCATATATGGAAAATTGGAAATGACAGAAATGTCATTTCAAACTGGTGGGGAAAGATGGTGTATTCAATAAATAATACTGGGAAAATTGTTTCTTGTATGGAAAAATCAAATCAAATTAGATTCCTACCTCAAAACATTCATTGAAATAAATTCCAAATGAATGATGATCTAATGAGGAAAAGGACACTTAAAAAATTTAGCCGAAACTATAGAAATATGATTTTTAAAGACATGATAAAAAATAATTTCTGAGGGTAATAGTAATATTAAGGAAAACTTTATTACTTTAAAAATGTAAACATCTATACAATGAACACCACCATAAATAGAAAATGAAGAAGTATGGTGGTGTTCATTGTACAGAAGTTTAAAGGTTGGTGCAAAAGTAATTGCAGTTTTTGCACTGTTAAAATTCACCATTTGACATTGGAATACATTCTTAAATAAATGCAGTTATGTTATACATCATTTTAATGGGCATCTCTCACGTCATTTTATTTTTCTGCTTATGACTTATTACTTGCTGTTTATTATATGTTTATAACTATGGAAACAATGTTAGAAGAAAAGAAAATTTGAGCTATTTTGAGTTCAAAATGGGTTATAAAGCAGAGGAGACAACTTGCAACATCAACACCACACTGGCCCAGGAACTGCTAACAAAGGTACAGCGCAGTGGTGGTTCAAAAAGTTTTGCCAAGAAGACAGAGCCTTGACAATGAGGAGCATAGGGACTGGCCACAGGAAGTTGACGAGACCAATTAAGAGCAATCGTCGAAGCCTATACTCTTACAACTAGAGGAGAAGTTGCCAAAGACCTCAACCTTGACCATTCTATGGTTGTTCAGCATTTGAAAGCAAATGGAAAAGGTGAAAAAGCTCGGTAAGTGGGTACCTCATCGGCTAAGTGAAAATCTTTTAAAAAACTGTCAATATCAAGTGTCATCTTCTCTTATTCTACCCACCAACAATGAACCATTTCTCAATCAGATGGTGATGTGCAACTAAAAGTGGATTTTCTACAACAACCAGCAATGACCAGCTCAGTGGTTGGACCGAGAAGAAGCTCCAAAGCACTTTCTAAAGCCTAACTTGCACCAAGAAAAGGTCATAGTCATTGTTCAGTGGCTTGCTGCCGGTCTGATCCACTACAGCTTTCTGAATCCCAGAGAAACCATTACATCTGAGAAGTATGCTTGGCAAATCGATGAGATGCATCGAAAACTGCAGCACCTGCAGCTGGCATTCGTCAACAGAAAGGGCCCAATTCTTCATGACAACACCTGGCTGCAGGTCACACAACTAAGGCTTCAAAAGTTGAATGAACTGAGCTACAAAGTTGCCTCATCTGCCATATTTGACCTTTTGCCAATCGACTACCACTTCTTCTAACATCTCTACAACTTTTTGCAGGGAAAACACTTCCACAACCAGCAGGAGGCAGAAAATGTTTGCCAAGAGTTTGTCAAATCCTCAAGCATGAATTTTTACACTACAGGAACACTTATTTCTTATTGGCAAAAATCTGTTGATTCTAATGGTATCTGTTTTGGTTAATAAAGATCTGTTTGAGCCTAGCTACAATGATTTAAAATTCATGGTCTGAAATCACAATTACTTCCGCACCAACCATGCCACAGGCTGAAAAGAGATGTTAAAAAGCCTTTGCTCGGCCAGGTGCGGCGGCTCACACCTGTAATCTCAGCACTTTGGGAGGCTAAGGTGGGTGGATCATTTGAGGTCAAGAGTTCGAGACCAGCCTGGCCAACATGGTGAAATCCCACCTCTAACAAAAATATGAAAATTATCTGGGTATGGTCGCGGGCACTTGTAATCCCAGCTACTCAGGAGGCTGAGACAGGAGAATCACTTGAACCCGGGAGGCTGAGGTTGCAGTGAGCCGAGATCATGCCACTGCACTCAAACCTGGGTGACAGAGCAGACTCTGTCTCAAAAGTGGGCAGGAAAGCCTTTACTCAACAAAGAACTAGTATAAAGAATATATAAACAATTCTGTAAGTTAATAAAATAAGTAAAAGATACACAACTCAACAGAAAGAAAAAAGAAGGTGGGCAAAGAGGAAATGGTAATGACTAATAAATACACGACTCGATGCTCTCCCCATATTACTAAAAATGGAAACAAACTAAATTTACAATAAATAGCATTCCAAACTCCTCAGACGGGCTGGAAACAGGAAATTTGACGATAAGTGTGGACAGCACTTGATGAACATAATTGTCCATCAAAGGGACAATGGATAAATAAATGGTAGTATTTTTATACAATGAGGATATTACACAGAGGTTAAGATGAAAGACCCCTCTGCTTAATCACCCAAACTGGAGCAATCCTTAAAACATATTGTTGAGGAAAGAATAAAAATGACATATACAATGTGACAATACTGAAATACACATTTCATATACAAAAAGAATACTAATTATGAATACCTGTGTTTTTAAAAGTATAACAACATGAATAGAAAGAATTCTCAGCAATGTTGAAATTGCTGTTACTTCTAGGAAGGGATACATTTTGATCTTGAACTATATTAGTACGGTTTAGTTTCTTAAACTTCTTAAAATATCTAAAGCAACCATCACAAAATAACTAAAATCTAGGCGCCTGTTTGTTACAAAAGCCTCTGAACTTTACAGAAAAGTGTTTTATAAAAGTACTTTTTTTGAAAACAGTGTTTCCCAGTGTCAGCTGAGTCTCCATACCCACTTTCCCCTATTACCAGATGACAAGAGCATGAGCTGTGTACTTCTGGGGCTACCTGGGAGACTTAAGGGGCTCCAATCATGATTGAGAGCATATTTCCTGTCTACCTTAAAGGGACAGAACCTCATAGTTGAAACTAGATTTATTGAAGTAAAATTTTAAATCTATTTCTTACAGAATTGCATCATGAACTTTGTGTCTACTATACACGCATGTCAACGAAGTCAGGGAGAAATAAAATGCACACAGAAAGAATGTGCCAGGTTTAGCAGCTTATCATTGAGAAAAAGCTGAAAACTGTATCAAACTGAGCACCAGCAAAATAATAAATCATGGTACAACCATATTATATTTTATTCAATAATTAAAAATCATGTTTTGTAACTGTATGGATGACATGGAACATTAGCAAATCTTACAATTTTCTACAAGAATGATGCAAAATTAAAACAGCACCATTTTTTGAATCATGCATAAACATTAATGGGGGAAAGGCAAAAAACATCTCATTTAGTGTTTGTCTCTCCTTTTTCTCTGTACTGCTACGTACTTTTCCAAACTTTTGAAGTGTGCACATTTATTCCTTTTCAATTTAGAAATAAATCCATTAAAGACACATTAAAATGGGAAACAGCAATACACCTCTTCTCTAATGTAAAAAGAAATTATAGTTTACCAAAGGCGTTTTTCTCTATCTTAGAACTTAACTGATACTTTCCATTCTGTTTTGACACATGCTGAGTTGGCTTAAAGTTTTAATCTTGATAAAAAGTAAGATATTCTGCTTATTTATTTAGACATTAGAATGCACAGCCTGTGACATCACTCCCTGTTCTGTTGAGAGAATCATGCTCTGGTCTGATCATCATAAAGTCTCTCACCAGGCTACCCAGCTGGACTCTGGCAGCCTGGCAGGTGGGTACTTCAGTATTAAAAAATCAGCACTTAGAAATGTTAGGATGTTATGTTTGTAAGAAGAAGAAAATGCAAACTAATGAATCAAATGAAGAATGAGTTGTGTCCGGGCATGGTGACTCATGCCAGTAATCCCAGAACTTTGGGAGGCCAAGACTGGCAGATCACCTATTGCCAGCAGTTCAAGCCCAGCCTGGCCAACATGGCAAAACCCCATCTCTACCAAAAATACAAAAGTTAACTGGGCTTGGTGGCAGACACCTGTAATCCTAGCTACTCAGGGGGCTGAGGCAGGAGGATCACTTGAACCTGGAAGGCAGATTGCAGTGAGCTGAGATCTGTAAGACTGCACTCCAGCCTGGCCAACAGAGTGAGACTCAATCTCAAAAAAAATAAATAAATAAAATAAAAATAAAAATAAAAAAAGAATGAGTTGTGTTCCTTCACCTCAGCTATCCTCTTAGGAGGAAAAGTAGAAGAAAGGAAAAAGACAAGAGGGAGAAGGAGACAAAGAGAATGAGAGAGATAGAGAAAGAGGAAACAGCAGACCAGATCAGCTGCCATAATTCAAATGCTCCCCCAAATCATTTGCTACATATGTAATACAGAAACTGCAGCCACACTTCAGAGCAAAGACACTTCATTTAAAATTAGTACGAGAATGAAGACATCATAGGGAAGTTATACGAATTTTAAGTCAGTTTCGGTCAGGCTGTTTGTGATAGGGAAGGTCAACAGCCCAGGTCTGTTTCCTCATGTGAAAAATGGAACTATAATAATCACAAAGTGAACATCAACTGTTTCTGGTCTGTCCAGAGTTACTGACTTGGGAGCCATCTCTTCCCTAGTCTCTGTGGTTCTGGAAAAGCTGCTAACCATAGGCTTGTCCATGGATACAAAGCCTTGCTACTGTCAGTACCTGTTCTCCTGGCCACCATGGTTAATACTAATGATTAATATTAATTATAGTTAAAACTAGATTTATTGAAGTAACATTTTAAAAGTTTTTTTACAGAATTGCATGTCAAGCTGAAACCCCTAACAAACTGAGCACCAGGGAAATAATAAATTATGGTACAAACATATTATATTATATTCAAGACCCTTAAGCCAACGCTGGCTAACTAGAGTGTTTCCGTGGGATTGTTCAGTTTGGAGCTGCAGAAAAAGAGGCCTTGCCTTTGGGTCATATGCCTGGAAATAAGGTGCCATCATCCTAGTCACAAAGAGAAAAACTTGCTGCTGCAGTAGAAAAGAATGAAGATTGGCAAGTAACACTATGTTAAAAAAAAATGAAGACAATGTGCATACAGAAGTATAGAAGGGGGAGTGTTTGAGAAAGACTGAGTGAAGGCAGGAAAGACGACCCTGGGGCAGGGCCAGGGGTCTTAGGCAAGAAGCAAGGGGACTAGGGACAACAGGAGCAAGACTTCTAACAGTAGGGAGATAATTAGTGAGAAGGATGAGAAGGAAGAGCGGGAGGCAAGGCGAACTGTGGAGAGAAGATGAGAGGGGGAAGGAAAGCACAAAAGGGAATGAAAGGTTACAAGCTAAAGAGATGGGAAAGATAATCAAAAAGATATTCGATTAAGGGAAAATGAGTGGGTGAGGGAGAAAAAAGGATTGTAGGTTGTGGAAAAGGGGAAGAAAAGAGAGACAGCAAGAGACAGAGGCAGACAGCCTGACAGAAAGGAAAGAACAGAACAGGGAGAGTGAAGAAGAAGAGAGTGAGCTCAAAACTCTTGCATACATTCTCACTGCATACAAAGATGACTTGCAACTCTTTTCTGGCATTCCGAGTATGTAAAGCTTGGATCTGCATCCAACTTTTCAGCCTCATTTCTCACTATTGATACTAGCCTGCGCCTACTTGAGTTTGAGACACATTCTCACTTTTTCTACTTCATTGCCCCTGACTCATGCTACTATATCCTCAGTCTAGAATGTTCTCCCTCAGCTTATTCCCCTTTGGACATATTAGCCAAACTTGAGTGCAAACTCTAAACATACCACCTCCAAGAAGCCTTGTGAAATGTCTTGGTTGGTATTAATTTCTTCTCTCAAACTACCTGTTAATATTACTTTATTATGGCATTTATTTGCCTCATACATCTCCATTAGTTTGTGAGGATTTGGAGAACAGAAGCTGTGCCTTGGTCATCTTTTTTTTTTTCAGCTTATTCCACAGAAGTTCTAAGTTCTTAATGACAGAAGTCACCCAATATATGTTGGACTTAAATACATAGCCAAGTAGCTTTTGACATTGTCAAGTATTGACTCTTCTAAAATATCATCCAAACACCTTATGGGACAAAGCTGAGTTTCTCTTACTAGGGAAGGAAGAACACCACCTTAACAGAGTGATATTATTGTTATTTATAAATTTATTTTCTTGGGCAAGCATTTCCTACATGGGGGTCATAGGATTTTGGCCCCTAAAGGTTCATTGAAAATTCACTGGCATGAGACTGTTTAATAGGAGAAAAGACATGACATGTTTATTGAATGTGTATACATGGGAGCCTTCACAATGAAGACCCGATTTTCCAGTGAATTATAGAAACTTATATACCACCCTGAGACCACAGTAAAGAATTTACACTCAGAGCATGGCTTGAAACACATTTAGTGGCAAGACAGAGGTTAGTAGAAAGAGAAAGGAAAAGCCTTGGGTAGCAAAGGTGGCCTTGTTATGTAGATGAAGCCTCTCTCAGAAAAGGGAGGGGGCATGGAAATTCTCTACAGATGCACATCTTCCCCCAGTTAAGACAGCTTGGAGGTGGGGGTGGCAGCAGTAAGGGGTGGAGAGAGCATTAGGATAAATAGCTAGTGCATGTGGGTCTTAATACTTAGGTGATGGGTTGATAGGTGCAGCAAACCACCATGGCACATGTTTACCTATGTAACAAACCTGCATATCCTGTACTTGTATCCCAGAACTTAAACTACAATTTAAAAAAAAAAAAGACAGCTTTGCAAAGCCACTTCTGTTTTCTGGCCATCTAACAGCCATGTCAAAATATGTCAAAGAAATACATTGTGGGCTAAAATATTTTAATTGCCTTCACTTGGAAGAATAAACTCATATTGATGAAGATAGTAAAATAATAAAATTATAATGATGTGAACAGTAAGCTGTGGGTGGAGGGGGGGAATGACATATTTCTCAACATCAGTAAGAATCTGCCAGCCATCAAGTTAACAGCACTATAAATGTGGATTTTAGAAGAAAATGAGAGATAAAATATCCCAACGCTTCTTTATTGCCTCATCATCCTATGTTTTCCATTAGTCAATTGCCTTATTCTTTTAAAATGGAACAAAAACAACGAGAGCAGCATCCTGTGATTTCCACATACTCATATAGACCCTACTAAGAAATTTAAATCCACCCGTTTTTAGAATTTCAAAGATGCAGCCAGGTTCTGGAACGCTGGAGAGGAACAAGAGAGAAGGATGAAGTATCGGGACTTCTGGTTATGCCAGGGATGCTAAATAAGCTTATTTTGCCTACCAATATTGAGTTCCTAGAGGGCTATTTTGAAAGGATTCTGGGCTGGGCATGGTGGCTCACGCCTGTAATTCCAGCACTGTGGGAGGCAGAGGCAGGCAGATCACAAGGTCAGCAGTTTGAGACCAGCCTGACCAACATGGGGAAACCCCATCTCTACTAAAAATACAAAAATTAGCCAAGCATGGTGGGGCGCAACCGTAATCTTAGCTCCTGAGGAGAGTGAGGCAAGAGAATCTCTTGAACCCGGGCAGCGGAGGTTGCAGTGAGATGAGACCGCACCACTGTGCTCCAGCCTGGGTGACAGAGTAAAAAGACTCTGTCTCCAAAAAAAAAAAAAAAAAAAAAAAAAAAAAAAAAAAATGATTCTTTGTCCATGTAGGGACTTAATAGAAAATAGCAGTTTGGCAACTGAAGCCTGCCAATGGCATGGGAAGGGTAGTGTTTGCCCTTTCTGAGTTATTAAGACTACACTCATAGTTTAATTCCATTCAGACACCTTGTTTGTTTTTGCTTTGTTTCTCATTCTTCCTGACAGAGCCAAATCAATCCCAAGTAGCTACTGTGTTTTTATTGCCAAAACCTCTGAGTGGAGCGTCTGGAGGGTTCCATGCAAATACTGGTATTCTTTCAGAGAAGTAACAGTCAGGTAATATGTTTTTCTGTTTTTCATAGAGACAGCATCTCACTTTTGCTTTCTTTTTTTTTTTTTTAATAGAGATAGTGTCTCACTTTTGTTTGTATGTTTGTTTTACAGAGACAGGGTCTCACTATGCTGCCCAGGCTCATCTCAAATTTCTGGGCTCAAGCGATCTCCTACCTCAGCCTCCCAAAGTACCGAGATTACGGGCATGAACAACAGTGCCCAGGCTCATGTAGCATTCTTAAATGACCAAATAGACTCAGCTGAGGGGACTGAGGTAAAAAATTATGAATATTCTGATTGAGATACAGAAGTAAATATAGTATCTCCATGCCCCTTGATCACTGATTGACCTACATTTAAGAATGTGACGCAAACTAGTCAAGAGAATCCTTCTTTAGGACTTGTAATTTGATGCTAGGGGAAAAAACTGTCTCTTTTATTTCATGAGTTCCTAAATTGGCTTGGGTAAAGCCTAAAACTGTCGCAGCAATGCCACTGTCCATACCTTTCCCCGTACCTGATGCAAGAATGAATCTAATCTAAAGGAGCAAAAGCTGGGGCTAGTCCATATAGGGAAACATTGCACAGAAAGCAAGATGAAGAGACCAGAGGACTTTATGAATTTTGAGGACTGCGCTACTCACAGACTTTTCAGTTTTGTGAACCAATAAATTCCTCTTGCTGAAGCCAGTGTCTGTCATTTCAAATTCAAAAAAAAATCTAATTTCTTTAGGACAATACCTAATGATCGGTCTCAAATTCTAGAGACATGCCTAACTTTGAGGTTCTTCAGGAATCCTCATCTCTTCGGCAGCCTCCCACCCACTCCACAAATTCCATAAGCTAGAAACGAAGTTTTTCATTTTACTTTACAAACAGATTTCATACCAGTCATCTGTATCTTTTGTACTCCATAGAGCCCAGATTAAAACTCACATAAATTAGCAGGAGACCAAATATGCCTCGTAGTAATGACTGCTATACATCAAAGAAAATGACTGAGGCAAATCTCCATCATTGTAGAGGTTTATTTTTCCAAGGTTGAGGATGTGCCTGGGAAAAAGACACAAGCCGCAGTGGGATCTGTAGCCTGTTCTTTTTTTCCAAAGAGGATTCTGAAGGCTTCAATATTTAAAGAAGAAAGGCAAGCAGGAGGGGAAAGGGGGAAGAAAAAATGGGGGGGAAGGCTATCATCACACACTTGTGAGGCTTTCAATTAGGCTTACTGAGCCCATATGTTGTACATGAAAAGGAGGGGTAGAGGAAATAATTATGTATTCATCTCATACTCAGTAAGTCTGAATTTTTACATAAGATAAATAGAGTAGAGGATGCAGTCAAATCTGTATTCATCTTGGGGTGGGAGGGACAATTTCTAGTCTCCTCTTGTTCGAAACCTGTGAAGATAAGCTGTTAATTGACATTGTAGGTGTGAAGGGGGCCGCCTGTGGAGACATGTGGCCTTCTATCTGTAGCTATCAAGTTTAAGAACAAAAGGAATGGCAGGATTTGGGGTATTTTTGTGACTCAGCTTCCAAGCTTAACTTTTCCCTGTGGCATAGTGAATTTGGGGTCTCAACATTTTATTTTCCTTTCACACTGCATGTAGACAGATAAAAGGAGAGAGAAATTACATGAAGCCATCTGAAAGATAAGAAAACAGAAAAATATCAATATGATTCCTAGCCACCTCTTTTAGTCTCTGGAAACATCCTAGGGGCAGTATAATCATGGAAATGACAAAATTCCAGAACGATCCTATTTTTCTGAAAAACAATTCTGTGAAAGAACTAACAAGAAAGCTGCCTCCTCCCAGTGATGTCGCTGCTTTAATTGGCCTGTAAGGGTCATGTCTGGTCACTGCAACCCTCTTCTGATAATGCACATATCTCACTGGCTTCCTTAGGCTGGTGTTTTGTCAGCTCTGTTTCCTGCAGCCCATGAATTGTGTTGAGATGCAGCAGAGAGACTTCGTCAGGATAAAGGGGAAAGCAATAGGACAGAGTCTTTTACTGCCTTGCATCCACCAGAACCTCTGTTTTAAAAAATTATCTTTTATGTAGTAGGCTCCCAAAGAAAACATGTGGGGATAAAAAGGTTGAGACTGTCTAAAATATTAGAAACTAGCTGCTTTAACTAAATAAATAGCATAAATCGAGGTATTGCATTTTTTAAGTATCCCAGATGTCAAAGGTCTTAGATAATAGAAGAAGGTACCACTGGTTTTACAGAGTTGAAGGTACCTCAGGCACTGTAAATTACGTTCAATGTATTAATCTAAAAGCATCACCCACTTCTGCCAACACTTTATTAGAAAATAAGATTCTGTTAATCTTGCTTTCCAGAGCATGCACCAACTGATGAGTTCTGCATTTGTTAAGAAGTAAAATAAAGATTGAGAAAGGGCACTAGTGATGCCTCTGGGGTTTAATCACTTGGGCTTATCAGTGTTATGTGAAATTCTACCATTTGAGATCAGAAGCTCAGCATGCAAATAAACCTCTATTGTTCCAACACAGAGACCTCCACATATAAGTAACATTTCAAGGTATTCTTCTTTATGTGTAATCAATAATTAAAAAAACACCTGGGCTAGCACTCTTTGGTACAAAAGACAGGTAGAAAGAAGCTATGAGGAAACATTGGTTTGACAAGCCTTTAAATACATTATGCTCTTAATAGAACTATTCCCTAATACATCAGGAACTAAAGTTATTGTGACCTTGTTAATTTTACAATTCTGTCCTTTTCCATAACCAAAAAAGGCCTTAAAAGAAAGAGACGAACCTCTAATTCTTCATCTTACTCCCCATCTTCAAAGTAGATTTTCTTTTCTCCTTTGCATTTAGATTCCATCCTTCTGCGTGAGGTAGTAAGTTCGGGGAATTTTCAAAGAGACAAAAGCTACTCAAAAGAATATAAATGTCAAACACATGTAAATTTCTCCTGTTCCATTTTTCCCCAAGTCAGGAATGTCCTTTGTTGTCTCCTGGTATGTTTCAGCTGGCTGACATCTCTGGTTGAGAAGCAATCATCCGGGCAGCATCCTTACAATGTAATGACAATCAGTTACCAAAAATGTGCAGGCACTGATAACAGGATTCAGAAGGGTCAGAAATGAGTGTAAGAAAATAGATATTTCAAAAAGTGCACAGCAGCTGCTGCTGACCTTGGCTTAAGATTGCATCAAACATTTATTAATTTTCTTCTCTAAAACAAAAGGAAGCCAAATGAAATCCTGATAAAGGGTCACTGTGAAGAGGGGGAGAATACTTTACTGTTTAAATGGTATTCCTGCAGTTAAATTAAATTCTTCCAAAAACATCTTTTCTCCCACTTCTTCAGCCAAGAAGAGGGAGGTGTTAAGGAGGAGGAAAGATATATTTTCAGATTTATACCTTCTTTGAGGATGATTCTACAGCTTTTACACAGTAAAAACTAAACCAGGTACATGTAAAAAACAGGTACACAAAAAAATTCAGCAAACTCATTAGGACAATACTAAGAATTTATACCAATCAGATGCCCTGCCAAAGAGGTAACAAGTATGCAAACATGAAAGCAGCTGCAGCAGTTAACTTTATTGAGTGTTTACTATAATAGAGACACCCGTTTAATTCAAAATGATTCTGCAAGCTTGGTAATACCCTTTATCTTGCAGGTGAAAAATCAAAGGCTTACATAAGTTAACTTGCTCATGGCCAAGCGTTTAATATGAGGGGTCCAGGATTTAAAAGTAACTTGACTCCAAAACCGGGAATGATAATCTTTGTGCTCTCTAGTTTAAAAAAAAGAGTCAAAAGGTAAGTTGGGAAACCAGAATGGGGAGGGGTCTAGAGATCTTGTCACATTACAGAACTTTAGCCATTTAATCTAGAGAAAAGAAGCTTGACAGGCTTTGTAGAAGC
Organism: Cacajao melanocephalus; assembly: GCA_963573385.1. Classification (NCBI taxonomy): domain Eukaryota; kingdom Metazoa; phylum Chordata; class Mammalia; order Primates; family Pitheciidae; genus Cacajao; species Cacajao melanocephalus. The sequence goes on from CAUYLG010022252.1 coordinate 20,332, forward strand.
TGTGGGAAAATATCTGAAAGGCCACTATATGGGTGAGGAGAGACTTCCTTTTAATACATATGTTTCCTTAAAAACAAACAATAATTTGTAGGTTCTACTTCTAGCTGTCACAGAGAAGCTTCATTCATAGTAAACTTCCCACTGAAAACAACTATGAAATCTAAGAAAAATAAATTAACATTATTAAAAAAAACCATTTACATTCATCAGAGAATAACTAAGGCAGCCAGGATTCAATAGGTCAAGATCCTGGCGAGAAGGAAAATGTATTAAGAAAATCCCTATATTCATCATTTCTTTCCCCTTCATAATGCTCTTGCCAAGTTTTAGAGAAAAGCGTAGAGGCAAATCAGAAAGTAGCAATCGAGAGATTCTGGCAACCTCACTGATTGGAAAAATCAAAATAAATGAGCTCAGGGCTACCTAGGAAGCTGGGATTTAACAGAAAATAAAAACATTTCGAGATAAATGTTTCTAAAAGTATGATAATTTGTCATTAGTAGAGTTGTTACAGGAAAGGGGTCTCGATCCAGAACCGAGAGAGGGTTTTTGGATCTTGAGCAAGAAAGAATTCAGAGTGAATCCATCAAGTGAAAGCAAGTGTATTCGGAAAGTAAAGGAATAAAAGAATGGCTACTCCACAGACAGAGCAGCCCTCAGGGCTGCTGGTTGCCCATTTCTACGGTTATTTCTTGAAAATATGCTAAACAAGAGGTGGGTTACTCATGGCTTCCCTTTTCAGACCATATAGGATAACTTCCTGATGTTGTCATTTCATTTGTAAACATGGTGCTGGTAGGGGTATAGCTGTGAGGACAACCAGAGGTTGCTCGCGAGGCCATATTGGTTTTGGTGGGTTTTGGCTGGCTTCTTTACTGCAACCTTTTTTATCAGCAAGGTCTTTATGATCTGCATTTTGTGCCAATCTCCTATGTCATCCCGTGACTTAGAATGCCTTAACCATCTGGGAATGTAGCCCAGTAGGTCTTAGTCTCATTTTACCTAGCTCCTATTTAAGATGGAGTTGGTCTGGTTCACACGTCTCTGACAAAGTAACATTAGAAAACTACTAAAGGAGGTTCTTTCGGCAGAAGGAAGATAATTCCAATTGAAGAACACTTGCAGAAAAGAAGAGTGAATACATGGATTAATTTAAATAAAAGTTGACTAATAAAACTCATCTTGGCCAGGCGCGGTGGCTCACACCTATAATCCCAGCAATTTGGGAGTCCGCAGTGGGAGGATCACAAGGTCAAGAGATTGAGACCATCCTGGCCAACATGGTGAAACCACGTCACTATTAAAAAATATATATATACAAAAATGAGCTGGGCATGGTGGCTCGAGCCTGTAGTCCCAGCTACTCAGGAGGCTGAGGCAGGAGAAATGCTTGAACCTGGGAGGCAGAGGTTGCAGTGAGCCAAGATCATATCACTGCACTCCAGCTTGGTGCCTGGTGACAGAGCGAGACTCTGTCAAAAAAAAAAAAGGTCATCTTGTGCAAATAAATTATACACATAGAAATGTAGTGTATTTTATACATAATTTAAACATGTGACAACAACACAAAAAAAATGGAAGAGAATGGTAAATAGAGTTACAGTTTTTAAGCTTTGATTTATCCTAGAAATAGTAAAAGTAAAATTTGAAGTAGACTAGGTCAAAAATTTATCTTGTAATGTTTAGGATAGAATCTAAAATATAATTTTAAAATGTATAGTTTTTATAAAATAAAACTTTATAAAGAGAAGAGGCTGATCGCTCCTGTAATCCTAGTACTTAAGGGAGTCCGAGGCAGGACGATCACTTGAGCCTAGAAGTTTGAGACCAGCCTGGGCAACATGGTGAGACTCTGTCTCTACAAAAAAAATACAAAAATTAGCCAAGCATGGTGGTGCATGCTGGTAGTCTCAGCTACTTGGGAGGCTGAAGTGGGAGGATTACTTGAACCCAGGGGATTGAGGCTACAGTGAGCCATATCTTGCCACTGTTGTCCAGCCTGGGCAACAGAGCAAGACTCTATATTTTAAAAAAAAAAAAAAAAAAAAGCAAGAGAAAGAAGAAAATAGAGGCAAAAGAGTAATATTAAAATATTTGATTAATTTAAAAGACTAAAGATCAGAAAAAAAATATAACAGGTGGGACACATAGAAAATACACTAAGATAACAGATTTAAAACCAAATATATCAACAATTACATTAAACATAAATGGACATTAAATATCCTTTAAAAACACAAACATGGCCATATTAAGAAATAAATAATAATAACTGTATCAAATGTTGCTTGCAGGAGACATATCTAAGAACTAGAAGGGGCAAAAAAGAGGACACCTTGCAAATACAAATCAAAAGAAAGCTGCTGTAGGTATAGTAACAGGAAACCAAGAAGATTTCAAGATGAGAAGTATTATTATCAGTAAAAAGTTAGACTTTGAAATAACAAAAGTTAATTTTGGTGGAATGTAACTGTGTATATCCTTAATAACACAGGCTCAAATATAAATCACAAACTGATCAAACTGAAAGGAGAAACAAAACTGTATATTTATAGGTTCAGAACAGCTCCATATCAGTAACTGATGGAACAAAAAGAAAAATGAAAAGATATATTTTTGAACAAGCCAATTAACCAATGATACCTAAATAGTACGTATACAGAACACTATACCGACAGCTGCGGAACACACTTTCCGTTCAAATGCACATGCATATTTACCAAAATGGGCCATGAAGCCAGAATCAGTACTTCGACCACAGCAGAAGTAAGTTAGAAATCAGCAACCAAGAGATAACTAGAAAAATCACCAAATGTTTATAAATTAAGCAATTGTTTTCTAAATGACCCACAAGTCAGAGAAGAAATAGCAAAGCAAAGTAGAAAATATTTTAAGCTGAATAATTATAGAAGTATATATTTAAGTTTTAAATGTAGGATTGTATTAAAAGTATAGCTGTCAGAATTTGTGGAGTGTAGATAAAATAGTGCTTAGAGAAATTTATAAAATCAAACATACTTTGAAAAAAACCTGAAAAAATTATTTAATCATCTCCTAAGAAGCTAAAAGAGCACAACAAATTAAATGAAAAAAAAAAAAGTAGAAGGGAATGTTAAAGAGAAAAAACTCAAAATAGAAAACATAGAATTTAAAAATTGGTATTTTTGAGAGATTAAAACAGATAAACACCTATCAAGACTCATTACAAATAAATGAGAGAAAACTCTGCTGAAAAACTGCAGAAATTAAAAAGGGACATCATTAGAGATCTTAAAAGCATTAAAAGGTAAGAACTTACAGCCTTCAGATAAGATGTAGAAGGTGTTGAGGGACCATTTCTCCCACCAGATAAACTTTAAATATTACTGGATCATCTTCCCCATCTCTCCCATATCTAAAAGATTGGAGAGTTGTAGATGAAAAATTATCCAAAATTAAATCACAGGGGAGGATAAGATATATCTAGGTGAGCAGGTATCAGTGGCCAAATTCTCTTCTGCTGAATTTCCACAGGGGCTGGTGGAAGACTGGGCTTAACACAGTCTCTGGAACTCTGCTATGATACAGGAAAGCCTGCAGACCTTGTGCTGCTGCTATGAAGCGATTGAAGTCTTCAGGAGTTTCAAATGCAAAGAACTTGTTCTTCCCTGCTGAGTTTTCCCTTTGAAACTTTTGGTGAATGTGTGGAAATGGTATGAAAACGGAATTGGAAAAGCAGAGCGCGAGCACTCTGTAGTCTTCTGGTGCTTAGATCCAAGGTCCTACTAGAAAAAGTAGTTTATAATATATACAGTACAGACCAAGTTAGCCCTAAAGACATTTGAAAACACAGGTGAAATAAAGCTAACTAAAGCTGTTTCCCAGCCCACAAACCAGCTCAAATTCTATCTGGATTGTAAAGACTGACCCATTTCCCTAACTTACAGACAAAGGAAAGAACATGCCATCCCTTTTAGAAGATAGTATTGTGCTCGCTTTGGTAGCACATATAACAAACTTAAAACAATACACAGAAGATTACCATGGCCCCTGCACAAGGATGACACACAAATTCATGAAGCATTCCATATTCTAAAAATTGAGTTTATGTCCTTTGCAGGGACATGGATGAAGCTGGAAGCCATCATTCTCAGCAAACAGAAAACCAAATACCGCGTGTTCTGACTCATAAGTGGGAGTTGAGCAATGAGAACACATGGGCACAGAGGTGGGGGGAACATCACATACCGGGGCCTGTTAGGGGATGGGGCACAAGGAGAGGGAGAGCATTAGGACAAAAACCTAATGCATATGGGGCTTAAAACCTAGAAGACGGTTGACAGGCGCAGCAAACCACCATGGCACATGTATAACTGTATTAGCAAACCTGCACATTCTGCACATGCATCCCAGAACTTAAAGTAAAAAAAATTTTTAAATTATATATATAAAAGAATAAAATAAAAGACAGTATACTAAGGGCTTTGCTTTTTTAATTACATAATTCCTGGCATCCAATAAAAAGTTATGAAATAAGTGAAGAAGCAGGATATAACTCCTAATTAAGAGGAAAAAGAACTGAATAGTAGCAGTTCCACTAATGGTTCAAATATTGGAATAAACAAAGACTTAACTATTGAAATATATTAAAGAAATCTGAAGATAAGGTTGACAAAATGGATAAAAAGAATGAGAATTTCAAAAGATAAAGCCGCTAAAATAGAACCAAGTGAAAATTCTATAACTGAAACAACTACAATGCATTAAATTATAAATGTATTTAATAGCACTAAAGCAGAATGGACACAGCAGAGAAAACAGTATCAGTCATTTTACCCAGGTCATCACAAACTGGTTGACAATCAAAAATAAAGGAAAAATTTTAAGATGCACACATAAATTCTTAAATGTAGACATAGAAAATAGATTATATTGAGAGAGATCCAAGATGGCCGATTAGCAGCAGCTCAGGATTGTAGCTCCCCGTGAAAGCGCAGAGACCGAGTGGACACCGCAATTTCAGACGAATTTCTGTTGCTCACAAACTGGGAGATTCCTGGTGGAGGAGCCACATGGGTTGTCAGCGCAATTCTTTTGGCCGGCACGGCTGTTTTGCCGGTGCCCAGGTGCAGTGCTTCTCAGTGCAGAGTATACAGGACTGGGTGCCCTTTGAGTCGGGCTCGGCTGGTCCCATCCCCACAAGGAGAACAGCAATTGGAAACACTGAGGACTGGGAGTTTCACAGTAAGCACAGCTGAACCCGGGAAGGCCTAGCTCTGTGGGGAAGGGGCGTCTGCCGAAGGAAATCTAAGAAACAGAAAAAACTTTGTCACCAACAAGCCGGACGTCCACTCAGACCCAATCTGAAAGTCGGCAATTACGAAGATGACAGGTGGATAAATCCACAAAAATGGGAAGAAACCAGTGCAAAAAGGCTGAGAACACCCAAAATCAGAATGCCTCTCCCCCTTCAGGGGATCACAGCTCCTCATCAGCAAGAGAACAAGGCCTGAAGGAGAATTGAGTGTGATGAACTGACAGAATCAGGCTTCAGAAGGTGGATAATAAGAAACTTCTGTGAGCTAAAAGAACATGTACTAACCCAATACAAGGAAACTAAGAACTTTGAAAGAAGATTTAACCAAAGGCTAATGAGAATGGATAATTTAGAGAGGAACACGAATTGATGGAGCTGAAACACAACACGAGAACTTCGCGAAGCATGCACAAGTTTCAACAGCCGAATTGACCAAGCAGAAGAAAGGATATCAGAGGTCGAAGATCAACTCAATGAAATAAAACGAGAAGGCAAGATTAGAGAAAAAAGGGTAACAAGGAATGAAA
>CAUYLG010022253.1:0-42937 GCA_963573385.1 Cacajao melanocephalus
TGGAAATTACGAGTGGCAGGGGCCAAGATGGCCTGGGTTTGGACTGCTTGCCTGTCACATTACGGGTTACAGAGAGCAGTTTAAACAGAAAGCCAAGGTATGGTTGAGGTATGCAGTTTTATGGGGCTTTTACCATGTCACTGTCCCAGCACTGATTTGCAGTCTGTAGTCCACGGCTCTCAGGATATGACTGGGGTGAGCAGGGAATTAGGACCACCTTGACCTCCAGCTGTCTGGTCCTCAGCTCCTTGGGTAGCCCACTCCGTTGGGGGCTTAGTGACCATGTTTGGGCTCCAGAGATTATTTTTTCCTTCCATTGCTATCCTTAGTTTGGTGCTAACCATGTAAGGGTACAGGTAGCTTACTGAAAACCCTGGCAGCCTCAACTGACATCAGGCTGCAGAGAGCCAGGTCCCTCGGAGTCCTACTGCTTTGTTACTGTCGCCACAGCCTGGGTAAAATTGATTTTTCTGAGCCTCTTTTTTTTTTTTTTTGAGATGGAGTTTTGCTCTTGTTGCCCAGGCTGGAGTGCAATGGCACGATCTTGGCTCTCTGCAACCTCTGCCTCCGGGATTCAAGCGATTCTCCTGCCTCAGCCTCCTCAGTACCTGGGATTACATCCCAAGAAGCTGGGATTACAGGCATGCGCCACCACGCCCAGCTGATTTTGTATTTTTAGTAGAGACGAGGTTTCTGCACGTTGGTCAGGCTGATCTTGACCTCCCGACCTCAGGTGATCCGCCTTGGCCTCCAAAAGTGCTGGGATTACAGGCATGAGCAGGTCTCACCCGGCCCTTCTGAGCTTCTTGAATACAACCCGGATCATGCCTGCCATGCAAGTTTGTCTTAAGGATTTAAGCAGTTTGGGGAGTGTCTGGAGGAGGGTGAGTTTTGAGCTACCTCCAGCATCTCCTCTCCAGGCCCTCCCGCTAATAAACCCCAAGTAAATATGCACCTTGCCCGTCCTCTCCTGGGACTCCCATCCCAAGCCGATTTCCGCCCCGGAGGTCCTTCTCTGTAGAAATCCTGATGCAGCCCCTGGGCTCCTTTGCGGTGACAGCCACCCTTTTTTATTTGTTTGTAGCTGGAGGGTTTTGTGGGTACGTTCTCAGAACAACAAAGCGGAGCTTTTAAAGGCTTTTCTGTGGGGTCCACAGCCTCGCCACCCCCAGCTCCGGCCCCGGCCTCAGCCTCAGCCTCGGAATGAATGAAATAAGAGAAGGCGAACCCCGCCTCTCGCCCCAGTCAACCCCGCAGGCTGGGATCTCGGGCGCCGGTTTGGCGGAGGCGGCCCGGTGTGGGGGGGTACTTCTCTAGGCGGGGTGGGGGCCTTGGGGCCACTTATAGGGGCTTTTTCCCCATCCTCTGAACCCAATTCGCAGGGTTTCGTCACGCAGGGCCCACAGGGCTCCGAGCCCCTCTTCCTCAGCCCCTGCGCTCAGGCCCCCGCACGCTCCCGACTGTGTCCCCGGGCTGGAGGTGACCGGAGGGGGTTCGAAGCTGGGGAGCGGAGAGCGCGGGCGGCGGGACGGCGCGGGCGGGGCTGCGCGGCGGTCACGTGGCGCGGGGCCGGGCGGGTACTTAGGGCCGGGGCGGGCCCGGGCTACGGCGGCTGCGGGGCTCCGGCAACAGCACGGGCTTCGGCTCTGGCTCCGCGGCGCGCAGGCTGCAGGCCCAGGCTCTCGGCGGCTGCGCTCGGTGAGTGCGGGCGGCGCGGGGCGCCGGGCCACCGCGGTAGAAGTGACCTTGGCTGGGATGGGGGCCCCCCGGGCGCCGAGACGGGTCCCTCTGCGCCCGCAGCCGGGTCCGGGCGCAGCCTCGCGGCTTCCCTGGGGGCCGGCGGGGAACGGGGACCCTCCAGACCGTCCCTGCCGGGCGGGTGGGGATGGAAGCTCGCGAGCTCCGAAGCGTCGGCGAGAAAAGCGGAAAACAGCCCCGCCGCCGCCCCCCGACTCCATGGGCTGTGCGCGGGACCCCGGCCCTGGAGCGGGGACGCCGCCAGGAGCCCGGAGGGTGGCGCCTGAGAGGAAGAGCTCGGCCCGGCCGGGCGACTGCTGCGTGGATTGCGCTCCCAGCGCCTGGGCCTGGGCGTCCTCCCGGCAAACTGCCAAGATAATCGCATCTGCCGGCATCTGTTTTCGTTTTTTTTCCTCCTCATTCCAAAGGATTTGCCTGCGCAATTTTGGAATGAGGAGAGAAAATTCCTGGGAGCTCAGAAGACAGGTCCTGTTGAAGAACCAGGATCTGGGACTGGGTAGGCTGGGGAGGAGCCCGCACCGAGTTAAATCCATAAACAGGAAGAGAAACTAAGCAGGGGCGAGTGGGCGATTGGATGCTGGGTGGGGAGAAGGCGGGGGCGCTCGCTGCACCTGGACTCCAGGAAAGGGAGGCCGGGCAGAGTCCCTGGGGCGCCAGCTCTCCCTCGGTTTGTAGCCCTGGAGGCCAGGGGGAGCTGGGCTTCAGAGAGCAGCAGGGAGTGCCTGGGTGTGGGGCGCTGCAGCCAGGCTGGGGTGGGCGACCCAGGTGGAAGTGAACTGCACTTGGCTTCTTGATGGGCCTCGCTCACCGCCTTCCCAGGCACTGAGGAAGCCAGCAGGCTGGCGGGGAAAAGGACCCTAGCTAAGGCCCCACACTCCTCCTCCTGACTGAGGAGAGACCCTCCCAAACCCACGGGAGAAGGGACGCTGTGGGGTTCAAAGGGAGACCTGGCACGTTACTGTAGCCTGGAAAAACTGATCCCCACTGCCTCCCGCTGGAGGTGAGGGTAGCTGAGATGCACCCTCTTTGAATCTAAACATTCAGGAAGGTAACGCCAAGAGGCCTAAGAGGGCGTTGGCTTGCTTTTTCTTCCATAACATCCGTTCTTAATGGAGAACTGTTTTTTTCTTTTTTTTTTTTTGAGATGGAATCTCCCTCTGTCGCTCAGGCTGGAGTGCAGTGGCGCGATCTTGGCTCACTGCAACCTCACCTCCCTGGTTCAAGTGATTCTCTTGAGTAGCTGGGATTACAGATGCCCACCACCACACCCGGCTAATTTTTAATATTTTTAGTAGAGATGGGGTTTCACCATGTTGACAAGGCAGGTCTCGAACTCCTCACCTCAGGTGTTCCGCCTGCCTCAGCTTCCCAAATTGCTGGGATGACAGCTGTGAGCCATTGCATCTGGCTAAGAACTGTTTGTTGGCTCTGGTGATAGTGACCTAGAACCGTAAGCTGGAGAAAGAGGCTGGGCTGCCCACCCTGTGTAGCTTTCCCAAAGAGAATCGAATGTCTGCTGGAGAACAGTGGCATCCCCTCCTTTTTGGTCATGTGTCCCTGAGCTGGGGGTACCCCCTGGTGGAAAGGCACAGGTCCCTTGGCCTGGGTGGCAACGCAGGCGACACAAGCCTGGCACAGCTCTCGCTCCAACAGCTTCCCTGGATGTTGGCTCAGGTCAGCCCTGTTTCCAGCTGGGCAGGTCGTGAGGGGTGGTGGCCTTTTGGCTCCAGGTTGAAACTGCCCATGTGAGGCTGATTTAGCAATTTGGTGAGGCTCTTCCTGCAGGCAGGTTCTTTTCCGTCCACAGCTGCTAGAACTGGGAGTTGGAAAAGAAGTTGCACCCATTTTAGGGGTAAAAGATTTTCTGTTACCCTTCGTTGGATTGGGAGGTGAAGGGAGGTCATGTTTCAGGAGTGCCTTGAGATATCTATAGGTGATTTTCGTTTTTTTGTTTTTTTGTTTTTTTTTTACTACAGAGTCTTGCTCTGTTGCCCAGGCTGGAGTGCACTGACATGATCTCAGCTCACTGCAACTTTGGCCTCCCAGATTCAAGCAATTCTGCTGCCTCAGTCTCCCAAGTAGCTGGGATTACAGGCACCTGCCACCACACTTGGCCTTTTTTTTTTTTTTTTTAAATAGTATTTTTAGTAAAGACGGGATATCGACTTGTTGGCCAGGCTGGTTTTTGAACTCCTGACCTCAGGTGGTCTGCCCTCGGCCTCCCAGAGTTCTAGGATTGCAGGTGTGAGCCACTGCGCCCAGTGGTGATTTTCCAAATCTGGTAATGAGTTGTGGTTGTGTAGAATAATATCCCTTCCTTTCGAGATACGAATTGAACACAGGTAGGCTGCCTCTTTTCTTTTGTGAGGCAGAGTCTGTCGCCCAGGCTGGAGTGACACAATCTTGGCTCACTGCAACCTCTGCCTCCTGGGTTCAAGCAATTCTCCTGCCTCAGCCTCTGGAGTAGCTGAGATTACAGGCACCTGCCCCCATGCCCGCCTAATTTTTACATTTTTAGTAGAGATGGGGGTTTTACCACAAAGTGCTGGGATTACAGGCGTGAGCTACCGCGCCCGGCCTGCTGCCTCTTTTCCATGATCTGGCATAAGGAAGTTACTGGAAATCTGTGCGGTTGAGTGATATGAGCTGGGCACTTCCACAGGGCTCATGTAAAGGGGAATGGGGGGTGACAGGCAGCTGAGTCTAAGGGAGGCATGTATAGGTGTGCTGTGCCTCTGGGAGGTTAGGGTGGCAGGCGGCAGTCTCTGTGCCTGGTCTCAGGCTGCCTGAGAAGAGTGTGTGGGAGGCAAACCTTGTACCCTGGCTTGGCTGTTAATGTTTAGATTTACCCTAGCTTGTGTGGTCTAGGAGGCTTAGGGATCAAATTCCACTCTGTTGAGACTTTTAACTAATCTCGTTTTTAGCTTCAGGCCTTATCCTCCCGGTCTGTAGACCAGTCCTGTGCCTGTTTCCTGGTCTTTCCAAGGGCCGTTGTATCCCCTGTCTGTTGCTCCTCTTTCGGATTCTCCTGTACTTCTTTTTTTTTTTTGTATATTCATTCATTCATTTATTGTTTGGTTGACAGGGTCTTGCTTTGTCTCCCAGGCTGGTGTGCAGTGGTGGGACGACGGCGCACCACAACGTCAGCCTCCCAGGTTTATGCAATCTCCCCACCTCAGCCTCCCTGAGTAGTAAGTAGCTGGAACCACAGGTGGCATCCAGGTTTTTTTTCTTTCTTTCTTTCTTTGTTCAGACTGAGTCTCAGGGTCTCACTGTGAACAGGGCTGCTCTGAAACTCCTGGTTTCAAGTGATTCCCTTGCTCCCCCCACTCAGGCCTCCCAAACGTTGGAATTACAAGGCATGAGTCACCTCCAGGGCCTTTCAGCATCAGTCTATAAGCAATGTTATTAAAGTTTATATGGCTTCAGTTACGCTACATGTATCCTTTTTCACTCAGGGTTGTGCCATTTATTTCTGTTGATACGTCCTGTTCTAGTCCATTTGTCTTAAGTGCCCAGTGTGTTCATCTACTGAGGGACCGTATTATTTCTTTTTCACTATTATCCCATGCTACAGCAACTGTCCTTGTGTCTCCCAGATGCTTAGAAGACTTTCTGCAGGGCGAATGCAAAAGGAGAGGATATTTCTGGGCCATGAGGTGTTTGCATCTTGCGTTTTGCCGGCCATTGGCAGAGGGTTCTCCAGTGTGGCTGCATCAGTTGACACTCCAGCAGTGTGCACAGTTCCCATTGCTCACGTTTGCCAACATTGATACTGCCAGACTCTGGTTTTTGCCTATTTGATGGAAGTGGTACCCCTGTTTTAATTTTCATGACCAGAAATTCAAATTTAATTCTTTGCCATAGGAAAGCATTAATCCTCTTATGCCTCGTGTTCCATTATTGGAACACTAAGCATGTGGGAGTTATTTACATCCTACTGTTCAAGGTCGTCACTGAGGTCTGATGTTTCACTGATGCAAAAATTTGCAGAATCGCAACTTCCTGCACAAATGGGTTAATGAATCACATTTTTTCCTGTTTGTATTGTTGGCCAGTGATGGCATATGTGCATTTTGTTTGTTTGAGATGGAGTCTCTCTCCATTTCCAGGCTGGAGTGCAGTGCTGTGATCTCAGCTCACTGCAACCTTTGCCTCCCAGGTTCAAGTGATTCTCCTGCCTCATTGGGATTACAGGCATGTGCCACCATCCCCAGCTAATTTTTGTAGTTTTAGTAGAGACAGGGTGTCACCATGTTGGTCAGGCTGGTCTTGAACGCCTGACTTTGTGATCCGCCTACCTTGGCCTTTCAAAGTGCTGGGATAACAGGCGTGAGCCACCGCACCTGACCTGTTTGTTTGTTTATTTAGAGACAGAGTCTTCCTCTTGCCCAGGCTGGAGTGCAGTGGCACGATCTCGGCTCGCCACAACTTCCGCTTCCTGGGTTCAAGCGATTCTCCTGTCTCAGCTTCCTGAGTACCTGGGACTACAGGTGCCTGCCAGCACGCCCAGCTAATTTTTGTATTTTTAGTAGGGATGGTCTGGAACTCCTGACCTCATGATTTGCATGTCTCAGCCTCCCAAAGTGCTGAGATTGCAGGCGTGAGCCACCGTGTCCAGCCCCTATTTATTTTTATTTTAAATTTTAATTTTCTGAATAGAGATGGCGTTTGGCTATCTTGCCCAGGCTGGTCTTAATCTCCTGGGTTCAATTGATCTTCCCACCTTGGCCTCCCAAAGTGTCAGAATTACAGATGGGAGCCAGTGTGCCCAGCCCAGAACTGATGTTTTATAAATACTGCATCCTGAGAAGGATATGTGGCTGGCAGTCTTGACTGTGTTATCTGTCTTTCCCAGGTCAGTAACTTCTTTGGTCTGGTCATCAAGATAGTCTAGCATCACCAGTAAGCATGCATGGAGGAGGATGGGACCAGTAGAGAGCCCTGTAGAAGACGTAGATAATCTGCCCTCACAGACCTGGAAGGCCGGGCTGTTCGATGGCCCTGTGACCTGCTGACCTGGACTCCGGCAGAATGTGCATACACACAGTCACGCAGCTTCCTGCCTTACACAAGTCTTGGGAGGGTGGTGCCAACCACAGGCTTTTCCCATTCAAGGGTTGAAAGCCTGTATCAAACCACATCAGAGTGCTGGGGTCCACCTGCCACCCAGTCCCAACCCACCTAGCCCTACTCGTGTTTGGTATGTGCTTTGTTTTGGCAGTCAAGATGGCAGAACAAATCAACTGTTATTGACTGACTGACTGCGTTTCGATCTTGGTGCCCAGGCTGGAGTGCAATGGTGTGGGCTCAGCTTACTGCAACCTCCGCCTCCCCGGTTCAGGCGATTCTCCTGCCTCAGCCTCCCAAGTAGCTGGGATTATGGGCATGTGCCAGCACACCTGGCTAATTTTGTATTTTTAGTAGAGATGGGGTTTCGCCATGTTGGCCAGGCTGGTCTCAAATTCTGGACTTCAGGTGATGTGCCCGTCTCAGTCTCCCAAAGTTCTGGGATTACAGGCATGAGTCACTGTGCTTGGCCAACAAATCAACTTTTAAGGCCTGGTCACTGATAGTACAATCACCAGTATTTTTCATTCAAATTGGGATACTTTTGAAAATAGAAATGATGATTCTGGTACAGCAAGTGTTGGCTGTCCTATGCAGAAGGAGATGGCTTTTCACCCTCCCTGTGATGGAGGAAGTTTCTCCCCGATGGCACTGCTCTGAGCCTGGTGCCAGGGAAGCACTTTCAAAAGGGTGTCTCCTTCCATCTTCCATCAGCCTTGTGAGATGAGTATCTGTTCTCAGGGCCCCGAGGGAGGAAAACAGGACCTAGCTGGATCCAAGGCCTTTCTGTTGCTCACCTTCATGTCAGCCAGGCCTCAGCTGCCCTGGTGTCATCTCGTCTGCGGTTGAATTAGGGAACCGCCGTGTTCTGGAAGCTGGAGACACAGAACACTAATTGCATTGTAATCCCAAAAGATCTCTAAAAGCTTTTATAAAGCAGGCCCGAGGTCCTTTGGTATCAAATGCAGATGTGGCGAATGCATTGGCTCTGTCAGCCTCTGAGTAGGTCAGTAACAGATCTGGGGAGCAAAAGCTTACAGAACTTTCTAGAACATTGACTAACCAAGTTGTGTTTGTTTCCGTCTGACAAAAATGAGCCACTGAGGGCCTTCGTAGTGCTCGCTGCTTGGAGTATACGGGTGTCTGCAGGATGTGGGGTTACCGTGGCTGACCTTGTGCATTATTTGACTTGTGGGAGTCTTGAAGCCTGTGGAGAGCTGTGTGTGTGTGGGCTGGCCCTGCAGCACCTGGTTTGCCTGGATGATTGGCAGGTGGGCAGCCTGGTTCAGGTGAGGGAGGTGGAATGCCGTTTGTCTGCTTCTCCTGGTTCCCTGGAAACCTCCATGGCTGGTGAGCACCGCTGCTGCCTCTGTCTGCCTGCATGCTGGGTATGTTTTGTGGGTCACATAGCGGTTGCTTGGGGCTATGTCTGTAGCGAGCCCAGCTCCATGGGACAGATGGGTGGCTGGTGCCTGCTTGTCAGGAGACTGATGAGAGTGAGGCCTGAGAGCTGTTTGGTTTTTGTTTTTATTCTTAATTCAGTCATAAGCCAAGAATCTGCTAAACACTTTTCCATTAGGGGCAAAGACATAACACATCAGATGCTAAAGCAAGGCTATGATTCATCCTCAGAAAGGAAAGGTCTCTGGGTCACTCCAGAGCAGATAAGAGGTCAGCACACGCCCACCCAGTGCAGACTGGCTCCGGCGTTGAGGTACGTCTGGCAGATTGAAGTCGGGGAAGATGAAACTCGCCAGAGTCTTGTTTGGTGGGTGCCCTGAAGTGGAGCAACTGCCGTTAATTATCAGTGAGTGCCAAGACTAGTTTTTATAGAAGAGAAACAGAGTTCTCTGGGAACTTTGAGCCTTCACCATCTGCCCACCTTCCCACTGTTCCTGCTTATAGCTGCTCCACTGGTCTATAAGGCAGTCTTCATTTGTGGCTTCTGGCAAAATGTACGCACTCAACTTTCTTTTTTTTTGAGATGGAGCTTCGCTTTTGTTGCTCAAGCTGGAGTGCAGTGGTACAATCTTGGCTCAAGTGCAGTGGTGCGATCTCTTGCTCACTGCCACCTCTGCCTCCCAAGTTCCAGCAGTTCTCCTGCCTCAGCCTCCTGAGTAGCTGGGACTACAGGCGCTTGCTGCCACGCTCAGCTAATATTTGTATTTTTAGTAGAGGCGGGGTTTCACCGTGTTAGCCAGGACGGTCTCGATCTCCTGACCTCATGATCTGCCTGCCTCGGCCTCCCAGAGTGCTGGGATTAGAGGCGTGAGCCACCACGCCTGGCCAACTTGCCATTCTTTAGAGCTGACTGTTAGAGGAGCCAGCAGTATATTCACAGCACTGAGAGGCGTGGAAGAGCAAATTATTGTATAAAAGATTTGCTAAGAATTCCTTCACTTTTTTTCTCGATCAGCCAGGAGCTAGCAACTGGCTTATTTGGAAATTTTAGGTGTATATGTCCTGTCTCCTTAAATCCTTTACAGATTTGGAGCCAGTCTACCTCAGGGCTCTGTGAACATGGAAGGAAGCTTGGTTGCTTTCTTTTTTCTTTTTTTTTTTTTGAGACGGAGTCTTGTTCTGTTGCCCAGGCTAGAGTGCAGTGGTGTGATCTCAACTCACTGCAACCTCCACCTCCTGGGTTCAAGCAATTCTCCTGCCTCAGCCTCCAGAGTAGCTGGGACCACAGGCGTGTGCCACCGTGCCCAGCTAAGTTTTTGTATTTTTAGCAGAGACACGGTTTCACCGTGTTAGCCAGGATGGTCTCGATCTCCTGACCTTGTGATCCTCCCACCTCAGCTTCTCAAAGTGCTGGGATTACAGGCATGAGCTACTGCGCCTAGCTAATTTTTGTATTTTTAGTAGAGACGGCTTTCGCCATGTTGGCCAGGCTGGTCTTGAACTCCTGACCTCCGACGATCTGCCTGCCTCGACCTCCTAAAGTGCTGGCATTACAGGCGTGAGCCATTGTGGCCCGCCAGAAAGCTTGCTTTATGGAGCTTGGTGGCAGCCGAAACTGATTTTTTAAGGATGTCAGGACTTAACACCTCCTGTGATTTAGCCATCTCCTGTCCTTCGATGTTCATTCCACCTCCTTCCAGGGTCCCAAGGTCCCTATTTGTCCTGAAAACGCCTTCAAGGTAGTCTGAGGTGCTGTTTGCCAGGGGAGGAAGGTGCTCTGGTTGATAGGGTCAGCTGGCCATGCGCTCTTTTTGGCATGTGACAACATTCTGCAGAGCAGGAGTGGACCGTGCTTTCACATAGGCACTGCAGCTTTGGAGAGGGAGGATGTGAGGAGCACCCTTTTCTTTCTCTTTTTTAACGCCAAGATTAGCTTGGAAAGAGGGCAGAGGGGTGCAGTGGAACCCGGCGCCCCGGCAGCCCAGCTGACCAAGGTCTAGAAATGACATCTGCTTGCAGCTGTTCCCCCACCAGCCCACTTCCTGGAAAGGTGTGTCGTGGCACACAGGAGTTCACATCCTCCCCTCATGAGATAAGGACTTGGTGTTCATCATCTCCTGTTAGTAAAGCAGCAGGCCAGAAAGCACAGAATTGAGAAAAGGGAAGTGTGTGCCTACACAGAGGGAAGTGAAGCGGGGTGCTGTCTCAGGCAGAGACCCTGGAGCCTGTTAACAGCCCTGCTGGTGATTTTTGGCATCTGCCTTTGTCCAGGGTGATGGAGAGGTGCGTTGTTGTGGAGAGGAGCACCTGATCCCTGTGGGAGTGAAGTTGCCGCTGCTCTCAGGACCTCTGTGCGTGGCTTCATGCTTTGTGGGTTCTTAGCAGTCTTGGGACAGAGTGGAAGCCTTTTTGGATGTTAAATGCTGGGCTTAACTGAAGTGAAAAGCTTGTTTTATCGGGCATGGTGGCTCACACCTAAAATCCCAACACTTCGGGAGGCTGAGGCGGGCTGATCACTTGAGTCCAGGAGTTTGAGACCAGACTGGGCAACATAGCAAAACCCCATCTCTACAAAAAAAATTAAAAACTTGGCCAGGCCTGGTGGCGCATGCCTGTAGTCCCAGCTTAGAAGGTTGAAGGGGGCAGATCTCTTGAACCTGGGATGGAGAGGCTGCAGTGAGCCATGATCGTGCCACTGCACTCCAGCCTGGGCAACAGAGTGAGATTCTGTCTCAAAAAAAAGAAAAAAGAAAAACCAACTTGTTTTAATTTAGACTTTTCTTGGCTTTGGGGAGTTGAGTGCCATGGGATATGGGAGGTGCCTGTGTTCTCAGCCACCACAGAAACCAAAGAAATCTTGGTTTTAAAAATTCAAGTTACCATGGAAACACTCCTCTCTTAGACTTCACTTATTATTTAAAATAACATCTCTGCAGCACAGAGACCCCAGGGACATCCGAGGACACTCCTGCCTGCCCATGAGACACACTCACCTCACGGCTTGGAGGCTGTGTGGGTCACTGACACGCATGGCCACGTGGGACACTGCCTACCCACGATTCACAGGATAGGGGAAGATTATTCGGAAAGTCACTGGAGCAGGGTGCAGTGGCTCATGCCCATAACCCCAGCACTTTGGGAGGCTGAGGCAATCAGATCCCTTGAGGCCAGGAGTTCAAGACCAGCCTCACCAACATAGTGAGACCCTGACTACTAAAAAAGTAAGAATTAGCTGGACATGGTGGCACAGGCCTGTAATCCCAGCTACTCAGGAGGCTGAGGCACGAGAATTGGAAGTTTCAGTGAGCCACGATTGCGCCACTGCCTTCCAGCGTGGGCCACAGAGCGAGACTCCCGTCTCAAGAAAGTCACTAGGGAGGAAGCCTCACTAATGGCAAGGAAGATATTGGAAATGCTCTGATGAGTGATTAGAACAAATGTCCTTTGATCAATTTGGTGGCTCAGGGTGTTTAGTAACACCCCCAACTGTTTTCCCTAGAAGAAATGAAACTGAAATAATAGGAACATAATCTTTTTTCTTTCTTTATTTTTTTAAAGTAAGGGTATGTTGTGAAGAAAGTCTTCCCGCTGTAGTGACCCACTGCTGTGCGTCTTCCTCGGCATTTGCGTGTGGTGGCAGGTGTGTGCCTGCTGGTGTAGGTTGCTGAGAGGGTCGGATGCTTATAGTCCCCCAGTCACCCACAGCTGCTTTTTCCCCACTTAACACTGGGACTTGGCATTTTCACTTCGTTAGTACAATAGGATTCACTTCAGCTAGTTGCTTTTTTATTTTATCTTATTTATTTTTATTTTTGAAATGGAGTTTCACTCTTGTTGCCCAGGCTGGAGTGCAATGGGGAGATCTTGGCTCACTGCAACCTTCGCCTCTTGAGTTCAAGTGATTCCCCTGCCTCAGCCTCCCAAGTAGGTGGGATTACAGGCATGCACCACCACACCTGTTTTGTATTTAGTAGAGACAGGGTTTCACCATGTTAGTGAGGCTGCTCTCAAATCCTGACCTCAGGTGATCCAGCCTCCTTGGCCTCCCAAAGCGCTGGGATTACAGGCCTGTGCCACCGTGCCCGGCCAAATAGTTGCTTTTCTAATGATTGCTTCATATTCTATCTAACCACTTAACATAATGTAACATTTCCTCTGTTATTAGACGCTTGCTTCATTTCTGGTCTTTTGCTAATGCAAAAATGATTTAGCGAACCCCTGTGTGGACATATCTTGGCATTCTGTGGGATCCTTTTTTTTTTTTTTCCTTTTGGAACATGGTGCTATCCCCACTGATATGTGGGATCCATTTCTAACTGTCAGGTTGCTGGGTGCCAGGGTGTGCAGATTGAGGAATCAGTGGGCGTCGTGGGTTGCCATCTCGGTGGCTGTGCCCACCCCAGGCACTCGTTACCATGCCTTCCGTTTCCCCACTTCCTAAGCCCTGCAAAAAGTGCCAGACTGTCCTGCCTTTGCCAGTCTGATACGTGCTGCATAGCTTGTTGATTTTATCTGCATCTCCCTGAGGTCGAACGTATTTTTATCTTTGTTGGCCATTTGTAGTTTTTCTGTTATGCTGGTTCCATTTTTCTGACTTTAAGAGCCTTTCTTATATCAAGAAATTGAAGCCTAAAGTATATATCAGTATTGTTTGTCAGTTCTTGTTTTTGTTTTGTTTTGTTTTGTTTTCTTGGAGACGGAGTCTTGCTCTGTCGCCCAGGCTGGAGTGCAGTGGCATGAACTCAGCTCACTGCAATCTCCGCATCCCGGGTTTAAGCAATTCACCTGTCTCAGCCTCCCAAGTAGCTAGGATTATAGGCGCACGCCCAGCTAAGTTTTGTGATTTAGTAGAGACAAAGTTTCACCATGTTGGCCAGGCTGGTCTCCAACACCTGACCTCATGGTCCACCTGCCTTGGCCTCCCAAAGTGCTGGGATTACAGACGTGAGCCATGATGTCCAGCCTCAGTGCTTGTTTGAAAGAGACCTTTTAGTTTAACGGCAAGCATTTCCCCTTTAAGGCTGTGTTTTCTGTCAATTCTAGGCTTTCCTCTGGCATGACTTTTTAAAGAAAAACTTTATTTAAAAAAAAAAAAATCTTTTTTTTTTTTTTTTAAGAGATGGGGTCTCACGATGTTGTCCCAGCTGGCCTTCAACTCCTGGCCTGAAGTGATCCACCTGCCTTGGCCTCCCAAAGTACTGGGATTATAGGCGTGAGCCTCCATGCCTGGCCCATTTTTAGAAGGGCATGGATTTTTTTCATAAAGCATTTACATTTAGGATCTGTGTTGCACGTGGTGCTTTTTGTGTGTGAGGAGTCCAGTGTGAAGATTCAGCCTTCGGGCGGCCACTCACACAAGCTCTGTCCTGTTTCCTCTCTGGCCTCTCCTAGGTGTGCTGATTCCCCCATGGAGGATGTGCTGCTGAGAGGTCTGTCGGCTGCTCTGTTGATGGGCATCACCCAGTGTTTTACGATAAACTCGCTGCCCCAGAGGGCCGGGCTCCTGTCAGAGAGTTTTTCCATTGGCTGGGCACAGTGGCTTATGCTTGTAATCCCAGCACTTCGGGAGGCCGAAGCCAGTGGATCACCTGAGGTCAGGAGTTCGAGACCCGCCTGCCTAACATGTACTAAAAATACAAAAATTAGCCAGGCATGGTGGCACACACCTGTAATCCCAGCTACTTGGGAGACTAAAACAGGAGAATCGTTTGAACCTGGGAGGTCTAGGCTGCAGTGAGCTGAGATCGTGCCACTGCACCCCAGCCTGGGTGACAGAACAAGATGTTGTCTCCAAAAAAAAAAAAAGCTTTTTTCCAGAGCCATCCTGCTGTCCTTATATATTTATTCTCCCAGATGAACTGTTGCTTAAGTGACAGTGAAGTTTAAATTGTTCTTCAGATAGAATCCACTGTGTGCTTGGCAGTTTGTTGAGCAGTCCTGTGACCCTCATGATGACCTGTCACAGTGGAAGGTAGAACACCTCCCTTACCTGTGGCAGCCCCTGGAGTGAGGGGCAGGAGCGCCCCTCCCCAGCTCCCTGTGCTGCAGCTCTCCCCAGTCCTGGATGAGGCACCTGGGAGTCTTACATTGCTTCTGTGCAGCTGCTTGCTTAAGAGGGTGACTCAGAGTTCAAGCTGGAAGGCACTGGCATGTGACTCATAAGCCAGTCCCAAGATCAAAGGGCTAAGGTATAAAGGTGAGAGTTTACCTTCCCAGAAGCTTCGTCTCACAGCTGGAAGCAGAGCCCTTGGCTGACTGGAAAAACCAGAGATGCCAGGCAGGAGTGGGCAGGGCCGGCCCAGCCCCACCTCCCAGCCTCCACCTGCACAAGCCCACGCCAGCTTGTTTGTCTGTCTCCTGGATTTGTCTGTCCTAGGACTCCTGGATTTAACTTTTCTTACATTTCCCCTATCCCGTGGGTCCTCCACTTAGGACGTAACCACATAGGCAGGCCCTTCACTGTTTCCTGTCTCTCACTGGGGAAGTCTCAGGCTGTTTTGCCCACCCACACACAGGCAGTTTTGAAATAGCAGAGAGGGCCCTGGACCCGTTTAGCCCAGCAGAGCCCCTGGCCTTTCTCTCCTGGCTCCGGCCCCAGGGACCCACATGAGGTCACGAGTGCTGCAGGCGTCGGAGTGGGGAGGTGGGGAGCCCTCAGGTACCACAGCTCCTTAGGGCTCTCCGCCTGGGCCGGGACGAGCTCGGGTCTGCTGCTGCCGGAGATGGTGCCCCTGTGTGTGTGGGCATGAGATCCGCATAACTGAGGTTTCCTGATGCCCTCTGTCCTTTCCAGGTGGATCCAGGATCCAGCTTCCAACATGTGGCGGCTCTGGACCTCCCTCTGCTGCCTGCTGGCGCTGGCTGACGCCTGGCGCAGTCCCTCCTTCCATCCCCTGTCGGACGAGCTGGTCAACTATGTGAACAAACAGAACACCACGTGGCAGGTGGGCTGTGGGGCCGAGTTCTACCAGTGTCCCCTCCGAGGTCGGCCTGTGCACGCTGACTCCCGGGATGGGAAGCGGGCTCCCACTGCGGCCACAGAACATTCTGT
Organism: Cacajao melanocephalus; assembly: GCA_963573385.1. Classification (NCBI taxonomy): domain Eukaryota; kingdom Metazoa; phylum Chordata; class Mammalia; order Primates; family Pitheciidae; genus Cacajao; species Cacajao melanocephalus. The sequence continues at coordinate 15,281 of CAUYLG010022253.1, forward strand.
CCTGGACCATGGAGGAACGGCCCTGAGCCCAAGTCATGGCGGGTGTGGGCCACGCCTGCCTCCTCTGTCCCATACCCTGTGTGTGTGCACACAGAGGTGTGTGGGGGAGCAAGCGAGCTTGGGAAGTGTTAAAAACCAGCTAGCCCTGTGACACCAGTCGTGGCAGAGTGGCCATTCATCGGTCCCGCCTGATTGCCTTTGTTTCTGCCCTGCCTTGACCCTGGGACTGAGAAGCAAGAATGAGGAGTGAGCGTGTTGAAGGCTGGAGGGGGTCTCTGATGGTCAGCAAATGGTAGCACATCAGGGGAGACACCTACTCTGCCCATGTGTCACTCTGGCTGTTCCCCACTGCCCCCTAGCCCGCATGCCCTCAAGGTGGGTAGGGCCCCTGGCTTTCCCTAGGTTGGGCCTGGGGTGTGGGCAGCATGCCCATCTACCGCCATCCCAGGAAACCCTTCAGTCGATGGGTGACTCTCTTCCAGGCCGGGCACAACTTCCACAACGTGGACCTCAGCTACTTGAAGAGGCTGTGTGGTACCTTCCTGGGTGGGCCCAAGCCACCCCAGAGGTGAGTGCCTGCTCCTCTGCACCACTGTAATGGGGGTGGTAGAGTGTGGGCCTCCCTGGCATCCGCGGGGCTCATGCTGCCCAGAGCTGCCAATGCCACTTGAGGTACAGCACTTGTCTCTTTTTGTTTTTGTATTATTTACTTTGTCTTTTTATTTTTTCCTTCTCAAGTTAGTAGTAGAGAAGATGCTGTGCTTTCTTTTGTTCTTGAGAGAGTCTCGCTCTGTCAGCCAGGCTGGATTGCACTGGCAGCATCTCAGCTCACTGCAGCCTCTGCCTCCTGGGTTCAAGGGATTCTTGTTCCTCAGCCTCCAAGTAGCTGGGGCCACAGGCGTGCATCACCATGCCCGGCTAATATTTGTATTTTTAGTAGAGACGGGCTTTTGCCCTACTGGCCAGGCTAGTCTTGAACTCCTGGCCTCAACAAGTGATCTGCTCCCCTCGGCCTCCCAAAGTGCTGGAATCACAGGCGTGAGCCCCTTCCCCGGCCTCCAGTGTTCTCCTGTGCTTCTCCACGGGGTCTCAGCCCCACGTGTGACAGACTAGGGCTGGCTTTCCACTCTCTGGGCAGACTCAATCTTGAGTCAAACTCTGTCCCCAAGACAATAAATCGCAAGTGGCATTGAGCAACAGAGTTTCCTTGTTTTATGAAATCCCCAGGGACACCTGCCTGCAGCTTTCTCTGCATGTCTGCTGTTCACTTCCTTTGCAGTGGAGTGTGGTCCGGCCACAGGGACTGCTCTTAAACCGCCCAGTGGCCTTTGCAGGGGTTGGGGAGGGAGTTGTAGGATGAGCGCTTGTAATGAAGGCCTTCCTTTATCCAGAGTCGAGTTTGCCGAGGACCTGAATCTGCCTGAAAGTTTCGATGCGCGGGAGCAGTGGCCACAGTGTCCCACCATCAAGGAGATCAGAGACCAGGGCTCCTGCGGCTCCTGCTGGGTAAGCCTCTGCTAGCCGGGGAGGGCTGGAGAGCCAGGGAGCAGCAGTGGGGAGGCACGGGGGAGTCAGGGTGGGGCCCACTCTGACAAGGCAAGTTACAGAAACTTCCCGAGTCCAGTTACCATCAGTTAAAAATCACGATTTCTCTGCACATGAATTCTGGAAAAGGTTAGGCAGTGTGGGCAAAGCCTCCTGCAGGTTGCTGGTCCACGTGTGCGGGTGGTGAAGCAGCTCCCTTCCCTGACACCTGCTCTGTCTACAAATACCAGGCGCCCTCACCGCTACTCTGCTTGCTTCAAGAGAGTGTCCCATCAATGTCAGCAAGCTATCTTAGTTTTATTTTTTAATTGTGGTAAAATACATGTAACAGGAAATGTAATAATCTTAGCCATTTTTTTCTTATTTTTTTGGAGATGGAGTCTTGCTCTGTCATCCAGGCTGGAGTGCAGTGGCGGGATGTCAGCTCACTGCAACCTCTGCCTCTTGAGTTCAATTGATTCTTTTGCCTCAGCCTCCCGAGTGGCTAAGATTACATGCATGTACCACCACACCCAGCTAATTTTTGTATTTTTAGTAGAGACGGGGTTTTGCCATGTTGGACAGGCTGGTCTCAAACGCCTGACCTCAGGTGCTCTGCCCTTCTCGGCCTCCCAAAATGCTGGGATTACAAATGTCTGGCACCTATTTTCAAGTGTACAGTTCTGTGGCATTAAGGGCATTCACAGCGTTGCTCAGCCATCACCACCAGCTGTCCCCAGAACCCTTTCTCACCTTACAAGATGGAAACTCTGTCCGCATTAACACTCATCCCTCAGCCCCTGGTGACCCCCAACTCTACTTTCTGTCTCTATGAATTTGATTCCTAGGGACCTCATACATGTGGATCACACAGTATTTTCTGGGTGAGCTGTGTTTTTTTGTTGAGAAACACCTCCAGACACAGTGGCTCATGCCTGTAATACCAGCACTTTGGGAGGCTGAAGGGGGCAGATCACCTAAGGTCAGTAGTTTGAGACCAGCCTGGCCAAGATGTTGAAATCCCGATCTCTGTTAAAAATACAAAAATTAGCTGGGTGTGATGGCGGGTGCCTGTAATCCCAGCAAATCCGGAGGCTGAGGCAGGAGAATAGCCCAAACCCAGGAGGCAGAGGTTGCAGTGAATAGAGATCATGCCACTGCACTCCAACCTGGGTAACGAGTGAAACTCCATCTCAAAAAACACATACACACACACAGACAAAGACTACATATTTTACGCATTTCAGAAATGAACCTCCCAGGCAGAGGTTCACAGGGGTGGTTCTCTTGCTCTAAAAGCTGAGTTGGCCTGGCACAGTGGCTCATCATGCCTCTAATCCCAGCATTTTGGGAGGCCGAGGTGGGCAAATCACTTGAGCCCAGGAGTTCAAGACCAGTTTGGCCAACATAGCAAGACCCCACTTCTACCAAAAAAAAAAAAAAAAAAGCTGAGTTTGAGCCCCAGGAGCCTCCCCTGTGTTGAGGTCTGCTGCCCAGAAGGTCCGAGGTGCCCATGGGCCTTGGAGGGGCTGCTGGAGAGGGCCCAGCTTGGACATGGCGGCCTCACCGGATGGGGCTTGTTCCTCCAGGCCTTTGGGGCTGTGGAAGCCATCTCTGACCGCATCTGCATCCACACCAACGCACACGTCAGCGTGGAGGTGTCAGCAGAGGATCTGCTCACCTGCTGCGGGAGCATGTGTGGGGACGGGTGAGTCAGCCGCACTTCCAGGGTGGGTTTAGCGCTGAGACCTGGGGCCTGGCCTTCTCAGGGGACGGTGACTTTTTGCCTGGGACTCCTGTGAGTTAGAAGTGTTTTGGAGAGACTGCGAGTCTGGCAGGGGCCTGGCATGGCTGCTGCTTCCCGGGGGGTGCCTGAGCCAAGGCTGGCCCTGCAGAGCTGTCCGAGGGGTGGCGTCCTGGCAAAAAAGACAGTCTCAGAAAATGTGGTGACACGTCTGACCCCTGGCCTGGTTTGTGTCATGCTCGTTTCTTTCTTCCTGCCTGGGGAAACCTTGGGGCATTTCCTATGTGGAATTAGGAGGATGGTGCCTCAGGTGGTGGCACCGAGCTGCTTACTGGCTGCCCGGCTGTGGTTCTGCAGTAGTGGTGTTGGCCCACAACTACAGATGAGAAGTGTGGGCCTCTCCCCAACCCAGTGAATTGAGAGTCATGGGCAGCAGTGGGTTTCTGTGAGAGCCTCAGGGAAGCTTAGTGTCTGCCGAGTTGGGAATCGCTGCTTGCCCCGGAAGGGCGCTTGGAGCTGGGTCTGGTGTGACACGAGAGCCTGGGTCTTCCCCAGGATCTTGGTGGGCAGCAGTGGGACTGGGGTGATCCCCTGGAAGCCTTGTGTATCTAGTGAGGGTCCCCTGGAGGGTTTGGGGACGGGTGCAGGAGTGACCTTGGGCACGTGGTTTCCACGCCGTAGTAGCTTGTGCTTCTCACAGAGCTTTCATGAGAGGCTCTTTTCAGCTGTAATGGCGGCTATCCTGCTGAAGCTTGGAACTTCTGGACGAGAAAAGGCCTGGTTTCTGGTGGCCTCTACGACTCCCATGTAGGTGAGTGTATGCCCTCAGCCCCTTTCCGCCTAGCTGGATTGTTCACGCAGTGAATCATTGTAGTTTTATTTGCTTTCATAAAGTGGATGTTGAGACAGAGCTGGGTGAAAGGTGCACGCAGGCCTCTGTGGCAGGATCTGCCCAGTGTCTGTGCTGCAGGCACCTGGCTGGCCTTGCCCCAGGCTTGCCTGGCCCAGCGGGGCTTCTCGGTGGGGGCTGTTGGCTGACTCTGCTTTCTCCGGGTCCCCTTAGGGTGCAGACCCTACTCCATCCCTCCGTGTGAGCACCACGTCAACGGCTCCCGGCCCCCGTGCACGGGGGAGGGTGACACCCCCAAGTGTAGCAAGAGCTGCGAGCCTGGCTACAGCCCGACCTACAAGCAGGACAAGCACTACGGTAAGGGGTGGACACTGCTGCAGGGAAGAGGGCGGGCCCAGGAACCCTAGGAAGGAGAGGAGCAGGGGAGTGAGGCAGAGGCAGCAGCACACTCTCCACTTTCTGCCTGTTCCACCGGGCACTCAGCCTCAGCCCTCCCAAGCTGGAAGGGACCAAAGCTGTCATTTTATAAAGGTAATTGCATGTCCTGGAGTCCTGGGTACCCTGGCCTCTTCCAGGACCTCTTGCTCACTGCTCCTTTCTCTCCCTCCTGAGCTTCCAGCCTTAGCCCCGTCCTTCCTTCCTCTGGGGAGCCTGCTTTGAGCCCCCTGGCTGGGCAGATCCGCTTACATGCACAGTCTTCCCCTGGAGGCCCCCAGAAATCAGTGACTGGTGCAGCAGGAGGCACCACCACTGCCCTCCCCAACCCCTGGCTCGGTCCATTTTCCAGGATACAATTCCTACAGCGTCTCCAACAGCGAGAGGGACATCATGGCCGAGATCTACAAAAACGGCCCCGTGGAGGGAGCCTTCTCTGTGTATTCGGACTTCCTGCTGTACAAGTCGGGTGCGTGCTGATGTCTGACAGCAGTGGAGGGTGGGGGTCGGGAGGTGAGCCCAGATGCCAAAAGGTGGGTTCAGGTAGGCCAGGAGGACTTGATCGGGACAGGCATGGGAGGGGCTGGGGAGAGGGCTGTGTGGGGCCTTTGGCCTGGGCTCACTCCTCTGCAGACCAGGCTGGCTCTTGACAGTTCTGTCTCTGTCCATCTGCCTTTCATCTGTGTCTAGTGGACAGAGAATTCTGGAGGCCTCTCCCAGTGCCTCTGGGCTAGTTCTTTCCCATCCCTTAGAATCCAGCTCACATGTCTTCTCTATGGAGGCGTCCCCTCATTGGCGGCTGGCCACACCTGCCCTTGCTGTCATGGCATTCCCTTCTTTCCCAGCATGTTCTCCTTATAATGGCAGGTCTTCTTGTCTGCACTGGGTGACACGTTTTATTCATCTGTGTCTTTGCAAAGGTGTAGATCACGTCTCACCCTAATACATGAACACACAGGGAGGACCTTGCCCTGGGTAGTGCCATAGGGTCTTGAATCAAGGAATCTGGACAGTCTCTACCCCAAGTACTGTCTTAGAAATCTCTTGTTCCAGTAGGCCGGGCACGGTGGCTCAGGCCTGTAATCCCAACACTTTGGGAGGCCGAGGCGGGCAGAGCATGAGGGCCTGAGATCAAGGCCATCCTGGCCAACATGGTGAAACCCCATCTCTACTAAAATACAAAAAATGAGCTAGGCGTGGTCGTGTGCGCCTATAGTCACAGGTAGTCACTACTCGGGAGGCTAAGGCTAGGGAGTCGCTTGAATCCAGGAGGCGGAGGTTACAGTGAGCCGAGATCAGGCCACTGTACCCCAGCCTGAGCAACAGAGCAAGATGCCATCTCAGAAAAAAAAACCTCTTCCTGCAGATGCAGTCTTTGCTGAGTCTCATTAATATTTTGCTAGTTTGGAAACTCCAAAGCTCTCAGCTCTTATGAAACAGTTTGACAAAGGAAAATTATTCTGGCAAGAAAAAAATTACTGTATAGATGGTGGTTCTTAGCACAGTCCTTGCATTTCTACTTGGACAGTGATTTCCCCACCACGGGAGAGCCTGGTTGGGCAGCGCTGAGCACCTTAGCCTGTATCTTTCCCAACAGCTAGCACTGGCTGCCACCAGCCCTCCCTTCTCTGCTCCGTCACCTCTCCAGGGTGTAGCCAGAGCAGCTATTTTAAAACTTGTCGCCCAGGTTGGGGTGCTGTGGCACAATCTCAGCTCACTGCAACTTCTGCCTCTTGAGTAGCTGGGACTACAGATGCATGCCACCATGGCCGGCTAAGTTTTGTATTTTTAGTAGAGACACTGTTTAACCGTGTTGGTCAGGCTGGTCTAAAACTCCTGATCTCCTGATCCACCCGCCTCAGCCTTCCAAAGTGCTGGGATTTCAGGTGTGAGCCACTCCACCTGACCTTAAAACTCTTTAAGCCATGTAACCCTTTTGACAAGCCCTTACTTTCTCCTGCTGTGGGGCATGGGGCAGTGGCCGGGTCTCACTTCCAACCGGTTCTTCCCATCTCAGGAGTATACCAGCATGTTGCCGGAGAGATGATGGGTGGCCACGCCATCCGGATCCTGGGCTGGGGTGTGGAGAACGGCACGCCCTACTGGCTGGTTGGCAACTCCTGGAACACTGACTGGGGTGACAACGGTGAGTGATGGGGAACTGGGAGCCACACACAGTGGCCATCTTGGCTTCCTCTGTTCTACCTGCTGCACAGCCTCAAAGTGTGAACCTAAGGCCAGGAGGATGGGAAGGGTGATGGGGAGTGGGGTGTTGGGAGGTGCACCATGGCTACCTCCAGAAGCTTCACAGTGAGGGTTGCGCTGTTGAGCAAACAGCAGTAGCTGTCAGGGATAGGGACTTACTCCCAGATCTTTTAGGGATGAGTCTGAATATGCTGACCCTTGTCAGATATTAAAAACACCTGACTTTTTATTCTCAGGCTTCTTTAAAATCCTCAGAGGACAGGATCACTGTGGAATCGAATCGGAAGTGGTGGCTGGAATTCCACGCACCGATCAGTACTGGGGAAAGATCTAATCTGCTGTGGTCCTGTCACAGATGGAGGCGAGATGAGGGGTAGAAATCTTTGAGTTCCATGTAAGATACAGGGCCTGAAGGAGTAGACTGGCGAAACCTCAATTCAACCATCAGAGCCGTCTTCCAAGGAGACTCATCCAAGTTCCGGCTACCTCCCAGCCTGCTCAGTGGACTGATGGCTGCAGTGCAGACACTTAGGCCATGTGACCCACTGCTGCCAGCACGGAGCTTCTTTCCCCATGACTAGTGCTGTAGGGAGTGCCTGCTGCCCCAGCTGACCGTGGCCCCATCCCCTGATCCATCTATCTATCTCCGGGAGCAAGACAGAGACCCAGAAATGGAAAGGCGAGTTCCCCCATCAGCAGTACCTCTAAGCAAGTAGCTTTCTACATTTGTTACAAGATTAGAGGACAGATGGTATTGGGAACCCTTTGGAGAACGCCACATTCTTCCAGGGCCCCTGCATCTATCGAGCTTTTGCAGTGTCAAAAACTCTGCTCTTGTCCTCAGCATGCTTCTTTTTTAATAGAAGCTTTATTTTTTATGCACTCTGCTAATCACGTGGATGAGGAGTTGAACAGTTGGGAGACCTGTGCTAGTTGATAGATTGCCTCCTAATGGCATGGCTCAAAACGAAACCAAGTGGCTTGGACTTGTTTCTGACCCTGATCTCTACTACCATCATCAAACTAGTGTAGGAGAAACCAGCTTTTACTGTTTCTCAAAAATTCCTGCTTCACCCTATCACAATTTAAGGAATGCCTGTGCCAATAAAAGGTTTCTCCTTCAACTCAAAGTCAACTCTGATGGAATCTCAAGAGGTCATTTGTCACTGCCTATAGACTTGTAGCTGCTGTCCTCAGCCCTGCAGAGAATCACACCCTGGGACTGCATGCCCTCAGGACTCTTGGGACCTCATCTTAACTTCCCGCCACGTTTTCTACCACAGCATCCCCATCAACCATCTCTGTAAGTCCTTGATGAGCTTGCTCTTGCTTAAGAACTAACTGCAGAGCTGTGCTTTTTTTTTTTTTGGAGACAGAATCTTTGTCATTGAGGCTGGAGTGCAGTGGCACAATCTCGGCTCGCTGTAACCTGCACCTCCTAGGTTCCAGCTTTCGCCTGCTTCAAACTCCCGAGTAGCTGGATTACAGGCACCCACCACCATGCCGAGCTAATTTTTATATTTTTAAGTATATACAACGTTTGACCATGTTGCCCAGGCTGGTTTCAAAGTCCTGACCTCAAGCTGGTCCACCCACCTTGGCCTTCCAAAGTGCTGGGATTACAGGGTGACCCACCGTGCCTGGCCTCTATTTTTTATTAGCCACAAATCCAGCAGTGACCTGAGAATTCTCATAAAACAGGCCTGGTATCTTGGTGATCCTGCATAACCAAGATGCCATCCTGTGGAGGGCCACATCCCCCTGGATGCCCTCCAGTCTTCATATGGGCTGTATGCCACTGGTTTGCATTGCTGGTCAAGAACTCTCGTGCTTTGCATAGGCCTGGTTTAGAATCATGTTACGCCAGTTCTTGCAAGACTAGAGGAATCCAGAAGAATCAGCAATCATTCTACTGCCCTGCCATGATACATCTCAGTATTACCCTTCCCCACTGAGGCTGTGTGGGGCTAGCTCATCCAAAAGCACTGAAGGTTGGCTTCTGATGTGACTCGAAGTTAGGAATCAGAAGCTACATCAAATAAGCTCTGAAAAACATTGCAGGAAACGTTTGTGATGCTCATCATGGCACTTAAGAGATGCTTAACAAGGGTTACCAAAGCCACAAATTCATAACCACTTATTCTTCCAGTTTCAACTAGAATATATTAATAACCTCAATAAAGTTCTACCTACTCCCAAACTGGGTTCAATCATTCCACTCACACTGTCTCCCTCACCTCCATCAAATACGCACCTGCAACTCCATCCCTGCCTCTGCCTGGAGCCAGTGAAGCGACAGAATGAACCGTGGGGCATCTCAACATCAGCTCAGGGCTGTTGAAAAAACCTGCCTTTGCAGTGTCTGACTGGGACAGAGCTCAGTGCTTCCGTACACCTCTGGATTACCCCAGTGATCACTGTCACCCCAGCTCAGTACAATGGTTTCTCCTGGATTCCTGTCCCAGTGACATGACAGGTGGAGGTGACAATGCCTTTTCAGTCTTTACCCAGAGAAACGCTTTCTTTGACACACTCCAGAATGGAAATTGAAGTATAGATAGGCAGCCCAAGTCTCACTCTGTCACCCACGCTGGAGTGCAGTGCCTCGGTCTCCTGCGTAGCTGGGATTACAGGCACCCTGCTACAACACCTGGCTACGTTTTGCATTTTTAGTAGAGACAGGGTTTTGCCATGTCGGCCAGGCTGGTCTTGAATTCCTGACTTCAAGTGATCCACCTGCCTCTGCCTCCCAAAGTGCCACTATTATAGGCATGAGCCACTGCGCCTGGCCACTACTCTTTTTAAGGAAAACAGTAATTTGCCCCTCTTGAATGTGCCTCGGGAGCCATACTCAAGTGGTCCATGGAGCAGGAACGTGGCCATCATGTAAGAGCCTATTAGAAATGCTGAGCATGGGCTGGGCACAGTGGTTCATGCCGTTATATAATCCTAGCACTCTGGGAGGCAGAGGCAGGTGGATCACCTGAGGTCAGGAGTTGGAGACCAGCCTGGCCAACATGGCGAAACCCCATCTCTACTAAACATACGAAAAAAATTAGCCGGGCATGGTGGCGGGTGCCGGTAATCCCAGTTACTCGGGAGGTTGAGGAAGGAGAAACGCTCGAACCTGGGAGGTGGAGGCTGCAGTGAGCTAAGTTCACGCGACTGCACTCCAGCCTGCATGACGGGAGTGAGGCTCAATCTCAAAAAACAACAAAAATGCTGAGTATGAGAATGCCAGACCTCTGAACCACCATTTGCATCTCCCAAGACGCCAGGTGATTCCTAAGTACATTCAAGCTCAGAACCCCTTTCTAACTGCTCCCTGATTAGGAGGCTGTCAAGAGATTTTAGGAATGCAAGCTCTTGGGCACCCCACCAGACCTCCTGTGTCCATGTCTGGTCCCAGCAATCAATCAGGCAATTCTGATATAAAACCTGAGAACCACAGCCTTAGAACTCTACTTCTGAACTGCTAATAGAAACCAAGAATGCTTGTTAGCATGCCTGACTTGCCCTCTTCCTCCTATACACACCCTTCAGCCCCTGGGAAATGGCTCAGTAGGTGGAAGAGGAGCGCTTCCTTGCACTCACCCACAGGAATCCAGGAGTTCCCATATGCAGACGTCAAGCTCGTACTCCCAACCGATGTAATTGTTTATAGTCCTAGATTCAGATGAGTCGGAGGCTCCTCAAAATATTCCACCATTAGGTAGGATCCAAATAGATTGTATGCCAGGCGTACTATAAAATGATTACTAGAAGTGGGAGTAGAGGGTAGAGTTGCTAGACTTAGCAAACAAATACAAGACGCCCAATTACTTTTGAATTTTCAGATATGCAAGGGTTTTGGGTTTTTTTTGTTTTTTTTTTTGAGACAGTCATTCTGTCACCTAGGCTGGAGTTCAGTGGCATGATCTTAGCTCACTGCAACCTCTAACTAGGGTTCAAGCGATTCTCATGCCTTAGCCTGCCGAGTAGCTGGGGCTACAGACATGTGCCAAGCCCGGCTCGTTTCTGTATTTTTCACAAAGATGGGGTTTCGCCATGTTGATCAGGGTGGTCTCGAACTCTTGACTTCAGGTGATCCACCCTGCTCAGCATCATAAAGGGCTGGGATTGTACGCATGATGCCCAGCCATGCAAGCAATTTTTTTAGCCTAAATATGTCCCATGCAATATTTGGAGTATAATTCTAAAAAATAAGGTTGTTCTGGGTGCAGTGGCTCACACCTGTAATCCCAGCACTTTGGGAGTCCAAGGTGGGCAGATCACCTGAGGTCAGGAGTTTGAGATCAGCCTGACCAACACAGCAAAACCCCATCTCTACTAAAAATACAAAAATTAGCCGGGCATGGCAGCATGTGCCTGTAATCCCAGCTACTCTGGAGGCTGAAGCAGGAGAATCACTTGAACCCGGGAGGCGGAGGTTGCAGTGAGCTGAGATTGCGCCACTGCACAGTTCCCTGGGCAACAGAGTGAGACTCCGTCTTGGAAAAATATTTATCTGAAATTCAAGTTTAACTGAGCATCCTGTGTGTTGTGTTTTTTTCTTTTATAATGATAGTTGATATTTTTATATTGAGACAGGGTCTTGCTCTGTTGTCCAGGCTGGAGTGCAGTGGCACAAACACAGCTCACTGCAGCCTCAACTTCCTGGGCTCGAGTGATCCTCCTGCCCCAGCCCCTACACCCTCCGAGTAGCTGGGGCCACAGGTGTAAGGCAACATGCCCAGCATCCCATATCGTATCTGGAAACCTTAGTAGAGACGATACTGAAAAGGAAAACAAGCTTTCCAAGAGCTTCAGAATGGAATGAGAGCAAATACCTTTGTACAAGTCAGTGATAGCAGAAAAAGCACATCGCTGTATAGACAGAAGAAACCTGAGATGACCCAAACCACACAGCTCAGCAAGTGGTCGCACAGGTAATGACCAAGGAGTCAGGAGAGCGGCTCCTTCCCACAGGCCCCACCCACTCAGACCAAAGCTCTGTCCAGCAGGTTGTCTCATGTGAACCTTAGCAGAACTCAATCTTAGATTTCAGCACACAGATTTGTAACAACCTATCTTGAAATCTCGAACCAAGTTTTGAGGCTCGAATTTCTGGGAAAACACTGTTAAGTCTAGCTCAGCTGTCCCAACCTTTTCGGCACCAAGGACCGGTTTCATCAAGAATTTTCCCACGACAGAGGGAGGGGAATGGTTTTGGGATCAAACTGCCACTTCAGGTCATCAGGCATTAGATTCGCATGAGGAGCACGCAACCTAGATCCCTCACATGCGCAGTCGCACGTATGAGAGTTAATGCCAAGTGGAGCTCAAGTAGTTGTGTTCACTCACCTGCTGCTTACCTCCTGCCGCGATGCCCAGTTCCTCAGAGGCCACGGAACAGTAGGATTAGTACCTGCCCTAGGCCTGGGGATTGGGGACCCCTGGTCTGGCTGTATTCCACGTAGCAAATTATCTTGGCTGGTGACAAATAGGTCCAGGACTAAGCCTCAAATGAACCAATTAACTGAAGTCTCCCTGGGCCCAAACTAATTTTGGTATCAGTGGTCACAGGAAGAAAGTGTGTTTACAACAATGCAAATCCAACGTTACAAATTCGATGATGACGCCGCCATCCAGGACGGGCTGCAGAGGAGCAGACTATACACTACGAGCACCTGCAGCACTAATGGCTTCTAGAAAGTACTGAATGCCGAGTGCACTGATTCTCAAGCCGAGGTCCACAGCCCTCCTTGCCATGCTGAGCACCTCAGTGAGAGCACATCACAGGCTCTGCCACACTGGGGTAGAGGGGAGGTAAAACCCCAAGCAGCAGGAGTACCATTCTGCTCCCAAGCCAGTCACCTGAAAACAGCTTCTGCCTGTCTTGAGACTTGAATAATTAAAAAAAAAAAAAAAAAAAAAGTTGGTGGGGCGGGGGGGAATAAAATTTCTTTTGAGACACAGTCTCCCTCTGTCATCCAGCGTAGAGTGCAGTGGCACAATCTCGGCTCACTGCAACCTCCAACTCGCGGAATCAAGCAATTCCCCTGCCTCAGCCTCCTGAGTAGCTGGGATTACAAGCGTGTCCCAACATGCCCAGCTAATTTTTGTACTTTTAGTAGAGACAAGGTTTCACCATGTTAACCAGGCTGGTCTCGAACTCCTGGCTTCAAATGATCCACCTTGCCTTGGTCTCCCAAAGTGCTAGGATTATAGGCGTGAGCCACTGCACCCACCTAATTTTTGTATTTTTTCAGCAGAGATGAGGTTTCACCATGTTGGCCAGGCTGCTCTCGAACTTCTGACCTCAAGTGATCTGCCTGCCTCAGGCTCCCAAAGTGCTGGGATTACATGCGTGAGCCACCAAGCTGGGCCACCAACTGCATTCTTGAGCTCCATCTTTCCCACAGGCAGGCAGGCTTTCAAGTGAACTGTACTTGACAAATGCAGAGCAATTACATTCTTTATTATAAAAATCTCAAAAAAGTCCACCTTTGCTGGAGACCAATCTTCTAAAATGGGGTCAAAGGCAATCCTGCTGTTTCTCTCTGAAAGCTAAACTCCCTTTGAAAGAGAAAATTATGCTAGAACACCCGGAATTTTATTCCCAGGCTTCATAATGCAAAAGGCAGTTGGCCTCCTTAGGAAACATGAAAGTATTACCTAAACCACAAATATTTCTATCAACTCCATTCAATCCAATTGAAGAAAAGAAAATGATAAAGATAGGAACTGAACAGAAAGAAAATTCATTGTCTACTACGACGAACATTCAAAGGTTGCTTCAAATTACTTTTAATTATCATTCTAGCCAGGACCACACTACATAAGACCTCACTACAGTCCCAGATGCAACCACTTCAACTAAACCGTGGCACAGAACGCTCTGCCGTGAGCCACAAGCAGCACAGTGATCACCTCCCCAAGCACAGGTTGCTGGGGTGAGCCACCCTTTCCTTTTCCTTTCGTGTTTATATTCTTCTCAACTGCATTTCAGTTTCCTAAAGGTCTCAGCCACACAGAGTTCTTTTAGGGATTAAAGTAGGAGGAAAAAAAATAGAAGTCAACATCCATCCGCGAAGAAAGTAAGTAAATCCATTTCATGGTGAACTTCAGCTTCCTGACAAATTTGAGATCAGTGTTCTCCAGTCTGAACATAGTCTTCCGTGACCTGGGAGAGTGTGGTCAGGTACTGCCAGCTCAGGGCAGCCAAGAGCATGACAAAGGACAGATAGATGGGGGAGTAGTGGCTTCGGGAGATCAGCTGACAGTTGGGAAGATTCTGCGTCCGGATGGTGGAGATGATCTGCCTTGTTTTACTGGAAGATGGGTCTGAGTCGGGGATTCTGTGGTAAATCTGTCGAACGCACAGGAAAATATGGTAAGTGCTGTGTGCTTTACATTTTCCGGGGCTACTTACAACAACGCTCCACTGGGAGGTATTTTATGCCCATTTTACCAACGAGGAAAGGGAGGCTCAGAAAGTAACTTACCCAAAGCCACCCCAATGAGAAGGTGTGGATGTCAGCCCCCGCCTGCTCATCACAAAGCCCATCTTCCTGAGCAAACAGGAGGCAGAGGCACACATGCTACACCCCGGAGGCCCTTGACCGTGGCAGCTGAACCACACTAATCTTCACATCCCAGCACCCCACAGTGCCAGGCCCAATAAATATCAGCATAATTCGCAGAGACCGGCACAGATCAACACGGAGAAAGGGAAAGACTGGGCAAAAGCAGCTTAGAAACAAGATGGAACGCGCGGTACAGGCCACAGCTCGACAAAGGAGGGCAGGCACAGAAGCAGGGGCCTGTGAACCACCCTGGAGTCCTCCCTGTACCTCCCCCGACTCCTCCACAAGCCTCCGAAGCATGCGCAGAATCCATCTCTTCCCCTACCTCCCTGTAATGACTGCCTGAGGTCAGGCCCTCAGTGCCTGTCAGCTGAGCTACCTCAGTCTCCAAAGTGAGTCTGAGTCTAAGCTTGAACTCTCCAATGCACCGGTCCTCCACACTGTCCCCAAGGAGATCTAAAACCTCTCCCTCATGCCTCAGAGGCACCAGCCCTATCTCTGGCAGAATAAAGCCTGAGCTCTGTCATGTGCAGCACAAGGCCACCCGTGGTCCAGGCACACTGTACCCGTCTAGTGTCACCAGCCCTTGCCCACCTCCCTCTCTTCAGTCTAGTAACAACTGCCAGGCCAGGCGTGGTGGCTCATGCCTTGGAATCCCAGCACTTTGGGGGTGCCGAGGTAGGTAGATTGCTTGAGCTCAGGAGTTCAAGACCAGCCTGGACAACACAGTGAAACCCTGTTTCTACAAAATACACAAAAATGAGCTGGGCATCCTGGCATGTACCTGTGGTCCCAGCTACTTGGGGTCTGGGGTGGGAGGACCACATGGGCCAGGGAGGTGGAAGTTGCAGTGAGCCAAGATCATGCCACTGCACTCCAGCCTGAGTGACAGAACAAGATCCTGTCTCAAAAAACAAACACAAAAGGACAACTGTCTGCTGCTGTCTCACCCGTGCAACGCTGCTCACATTTCTGTTCCGTCCTCACACCACTCCTCTCTGTAATGTGTCACCCACGTCCCTTCAGCTGGCTCTTACCTAGGCCCCCAAGTCTCATCTTCAGGATTACACCTTCTAGAAAACCTGCGTATACCTCCAGGTTCAGCCAGGAGCAACCCACTTGAACATATCTGTACCATTCCACTTGCGTGGAAATGGCCGTCTGTAGTCATCACCCTGACTACACTGAACCTACCCATTCACCTTTCATCCCCAGCCTCGCCCTGTGCCTGGCACACAGCAAGCCTGCAATAATATTATGTTTACTGAATGGAACCGACAGGCCAGTTAGCAGGTTACTGTGGTGGGAAGGCACGATGATCTGAGCCATGACTGAGGCAAAGAGCAGGGAGAGGTTAGAGCAGAACAGAACAGGCATTTTTAAAACACATTTTTTGCCCCAAATTTTCATGATACAATGGATATTCCCCCACTCCAAACATGTCTTATATTCTTGCCACCCTCTCCCTCAAAACACAGTAGGAACTTAAGAAAGTAAAAGGGCATGCCTATAGGAATGCACTAAGGCTCGCTAATATCTAGAATGACGCTACAAAGAACAGCCAGACCAAGAAAACTGGAGGTGGGGAATTAAAGAACAATTTCTTCTTTAGTTTCTTTGGAAAAATGCAATTCTGCTTGTAAAAACAAGCAATACAAACATAAAAAGTCAAAATTCCCTCACGCTATTCTTCCTTGGCTGTAGGCTACTGTTACTTTTAGATCTTCTGTTATACCCAGCTAACACAATACACAGAAACGTGCAACATGTCCTATACATGAGTGTATTATCTAGAATAGTGTATAAATCCATATGATTCTACACTGATCACATAAAATTATACATATGCACAATTTCTAAAATAAGGTTATAAACATACGGTTCTGTAATCTGACTCTTTTCACTCACGTAATATTTTGTGGACATTTTAAATGCCAGAACCTACAAAATGATGTCATTCCTTTTTTTAAAACACAATCTGCTTACCATGAATGTACTACAATTTAATAAACTCCCTACCTATGAGGATTGAGGACAAAATGCTACAATAAGCATCCTTGCACATTTTCTGGTAATTTCTGCACAATAAAATCCTAGAATTGCTGAGCCAAAAGATAATGTACAGTGTGTGTGTGTGTGTGTGTGTGTATGTATGTATGTATGTATTTTAGATGGAGTCTTGTTCTGTCACCCAGGCTGGAGAGTGTGGTACGTGATCATAGCTCACTACATCACTGTCACTTCGAGCTCCTGGGATCAAGTGATCCACCTGCCTCAGCCTCCCATGTTGCTGGAACAACAGCACACAAATTTTTCACAGGTATGAAAGGATAAAGGTAGAAAAGGCAGGACATGGGGACTGCCTACACTCAGGGTATAGGGGAATAAAGAGGACTCCAGGACTTCCATGGACTCCTGGATTCCATGATTGGGTAGATGACAATATCATTAACAATCAAAAAAGAGTTCACACCTAAGGTCTGAGCTGGAGTAAACCCAGCAGGGAGGGATGTACACGGAGGAGAGGAAGGAGCTGCGGCCAAAAGTGCAAATCCAGACAGAACCCAGGAGACTCCAGCATTTAAGGAGCGATGGAAGCAAAGAAGCCAGAAAGGCATGGAGCAGGCAGAGAGTTACAAGGCTTAACAGGAACAGAAGCCTCGAGAGCAAAGACTCAGTGCCAAATGGTATAGTGGGTCAAGGAAGAGTTTTAACTGTCTACCTGATGAGTAAATTGGGAGATCATCAAATTACTTGGTAAGAAAAATTCTAATGACAAGGTAGGAAACGATGCTAGAATCAAAGTGGATTGAGGAAAAACAGGAATAAAGTGAAGTACACCTACTCTTTTGAGAAGCTTTGCTGTGAAGGAAAGGCAGGGGTGGAGGGAAGGATTGGGATGTGCTTGTGTTTTGAAGCGAATGACCTGAGCATGAGCATAAACTAAGAGGGGTGAGCCAGTGAGATGACGGGGTTCACATGCAAGAGAAGTGGAGGATCTTGAGGGGACAGAGACAAAAGGAGCCCGCAGACAGAGGGGTCAGGCTTGCACACAAGCAAAGTCCAGGGGCTTGTGACGTATTATCTTGGCTTCCTTGCACGGTTAAAAGGCAAAGGCAGCTGGGGCTCTGGGGAGAGGACAGTGACAGACAGCGGTGCTTTCCAAACCTATGTCCACAGGCATCTCCTGTGGATCTTGGGAAAGGCAGATTCTGTCAGAAGAACAGTTCAAGCTCCAGTTCCAGAATTTATTCTGTCACGCATCAAGTAAATGACTATTTCCCGGAACTGCACTTGTCGCCATAACTTCCCAAGCTGTTACAATGGAAATGGCCCTACAGGAGGTCGTCCATGCGAGGAGGACAGGCGCACATCTATAAAGCCAAACCACCGAAGAACGAAGCAGAGGGGCAGGCAGATTTACCACCAAGAACACTGTGTCATGGGGGGGTTTCATTTTCTCTAAAAGAAGCGAAAAACCGAAAACTAGCTTTCTGTGAGAAAACTATGATTTTCAAAGGCTGAGAGAAAAAAGATGATGGGGCATATTAGAATTGGTACAGTTATGATTCAAAATGGAAAGACAAAGCCTTTGAAATAAAGTTTAATGGAAAAAATTTTCATGACGATGCCACTGACCTATTCATGTATGATATGTGGCTTAGCTTTCCAAACTAGGCTGAATGTTTAAACCTAGGTGCATCTCTCTACACACACACACACACACACACACACACACACGTCACACACACACACGTCTACAGTGCTAGATAAAAAATTAAAGCTGTAAAACAACTTCGTAGTTTTTTTTTAAGATAACTCAATCCTAAACAGATTTTCAGCTGTTTTATATCTGATGGAATTTGTCTGTTTTATTCTGGCCAGCACCGTTTTAAGCCAATAGAAGACTTTTTTTGTTTGTTTTGGAGACAGGGTTTCGTTGTGTCGCCCAGGCTGGTCTTGAACTACTGGGGTCAAGCAATCCACCCACCTCAGCCTCCCAAAAGTGCCGGGATTACAAGTGTGAGCCACTATGCCTGGCCCAAAAAAATATTTTTCAAGAAATTATTTTTAATTTTCTTTCCTATTTCCCCTTTCAGGAATGAGGAAGAAATTTTTTTCCTTTGATCCAGGGTCTGACACTGTTCTCAAGGCTAAATACAGTGGCACTATCGTAAGTTCACTGCAGCCTCAACCTCCCTGGCTCAAGTGATCCTCCCACTTCACCCTCGCAAGTAGCCAGGACTACAGGCATGTGCCACCATGCCCAGGTTTTTTTTTTTTTTTTTTTTTTTTTGTAGAGACAGGTTTTGCCATGTTGCCCAGGCTGGCCTCAAACTCCTCGGCTCAAGCAATTCCCCCACCTTGGCCTCCCCAGAATGCTTGGCCTCCCATGGAATTAAAGGCATGAGCCACCACGCCAAGCCAAAAAGACTTTTTTTTTTTTTGAGATAGGGTCTCACTCTGGCTGGAGTGCAGTGGCGCAGTCTTGGCTCACTGCAACCTTGGCCTCCCAGGTTCAAGCAATTCTCCTGCCTCAGCCTCCCAAATAACTAGGATTATAGGTGTGCACCACCACACCCGGTTTTTTTAAATTTTTTAAAAAATATGGAACACTGCACGAATTTGCGTGTCATCCTTGCGCAGGGGCCATGCTAATCTTCTCTGTATCGTTCCAATTTTAGTATGTGTGCTGCCGAAGCGAGCACTAATTTTTGTATTTTTAGTAGAGATGGGGTTTCACCATGTTGATCAAGGCTGGCCTGAAACTCCAGACTTCAAATGATCCACCCACCTCGGCCTCCAAAAGTGCTGGGATTACAGGTGTGAGCCACTCCACCCGGCCAAGACTTTTAAATATTGGCATTCATAAAGTAAAATCTATAGTGATGAGAAAATGATCTTAGAAGTCATCCTCCTGCCTGCCAGTGTCACTTTACTGCTTGTCTTAGCCTTCGTCCTACAGGCAGAACTGGAGGCGAAAACTTGTATGCGGTCGTTTATTCGAAAACAAGGGGAGAGGTGAAACAGAAGGCAGGCAGGCCTAGCAAGGATGTGTTGAGTTGGCTTGATCTCGAGGGGCCTTCGAGAAGCCTTATGAAAGGTACCCCTGAGGAGCAGACCTCACTGGGTTGTGGGTACCCGAGTACCGGGCAGTTTCTGCAGCTCGTCAGAAGCCAAGGGCAGGAAGCGAGAGGTCTATGGAGCAGAAGGCAAGGTCTAGCTCTACTTGAAACTGATTGCTACAGCAATGGCTGAAGGCCAAGATGAATGGTAGTGACACACAGGGTCTCAGGCACTACTCTTGTGAATGACCTGAATGCCCTGACGCCACCAAAGGCCATAAAATTCACTATGATGACCCTGAGAATAGTTTCTAAGGTAAGTCATGGTTTTGGTATATTGTAGATTTCTTTTTTTTTTTTTTTGAGATGGAGTCTCACTCTGTTGCCCAGGCTGGGGTGCAGTGGCTCCATCTTGGCTCACTGCAGCCTCCGCCTCTCAAGTCCACGAAATACTCCTGCCTCAGCCTTCTGAGTAGCTGGGATGACAGGTACCTGCCACCATGCCCAGCTAATTTTTGTATTTTTAGTAGAGACAGGGTTTCATCACATAGGTCAGGCTGGTCTCAAACTCCTGACCTCAAGTGATCCACCTCCCTCAGCCTCCCAAAGTGCTGGGATTCGAGGCGTTAGCCACCATGCTCGGTGAGATTTCATTTTTTAAAATTTAAGACTTAACCTTTTCAGAGCAACTGTACAAGCAATGTACAAATAAGGGATGATAACATCAGCACCAACTTACATGCTTATTCATTCCTGGGTTAACTGTGAGGCTCCTATAACTTTAGTTCTTCATTTTACTTTCTTACCTACTTGTCGTTTGTTACCTGTTGTACTCAGAACCATAAGCTGCCTTGCATCCTTTTGTGAAAAAAGATTTACTTATTTGGAATCTATTGCTGGCACCCAAGTGAATAACACAACAAACAAACCAAAAAACCCTTTTTTAAAAAGAGAACTCCAAAAGCACTTTACCATGCCCTTCCATGAGATAAGGTGAATAAGGCCAAAGGGACCTTGTAGATGCTTTGCTGCTAGCCCAAACCACACTCTCCATTTACTTGAAGGCACACAGGTTTCTGCAAACTCAATTACTCACATCTTAAGGACCTAGCAGCCTCAGTCAAGGAATTACATCTGCTTGTCAAGGACAGGTTGTGGCAGACTTTTCATCTACATGCCTGGCACATAGCTGAAGTCAAATAAATACTTGTGTGGTTTTTTTGAGAAAGGGTCTCATTCTGTTGCCCAGGCTGGAGTGCAGTGGCGCCATCTCAGCTCACTGCAACCTCTACCGCCCAGATTCAAGCGATTCTCATGTCTCAGACTCCCGAGTAGCTGGGATTACAAGTATACACCACCACGCCTGGCTAAATTTTGTATTTTCAGTAGAGATGAGGTTTTGCCTTATTGACCAGGCTGGTGTTGAACTCCTGACCTCAAGTGATCTGCCTGCCTCCGCCTCCCAAACTGTTGGGATTACAGATATGTGCCTGGCCTGATGATTAAATGACACAGGCTCCTAGAAATGTTTACTGGTGAATGAGCTTTTGCAGTGCTATGCTACAGCAGCTCCTCTGCGAGTCCCTGTGGAACTTCCAGGTCTCAGCAGTTCCACTTACAACAGCAGGGTATGGAATCAGCTAGATAATCATTTAAAACTCTCACCTATGAACATCTAAACCCCATTAAAGCAAAAATATCATTTGGAAAAAAACAAAAAAGGCAGATTCTGATTTGATAGGTTTCAGTGGGGGCTGATGTCTAACGAGCTCCCAGGTGATGCCCAGCGGCTGCTGCCTGGGCACCACCCTTGAGCTGCGAGGCAGCCAAGGCCTGAAGAGCCTGATGATACTCTGACTGAGCTACAGGACAGGCACACGAAGCATGCAGAGACATAAACAAGGTTCTCCCTGCCAAGGAATTCACTTTGGCAGAGAGGGGAATGAGGGTTTCTGGCTGCTTGGCTGAGTATTTATTTCTATCCCAAAACAGCAGGTTGTTGTTCTCCCCAGCTGACAGGCGTCCAGGCTGGTTTGAAGTGGACATTGCTGCAGAGTAGGGTGGAGGGCCTTGCAGAGGGTGGCCACCTGCTCGGGAAGACCTGGGGCGCAGGAGAGATCCTCTGGCAAGTCCCTTCCAGGTGCATGTTTGCTGTAGCACCAAGTCCAAGAGCAACAGAGTAACTGTCTCCTCCTTTCCGACTGCAATGGACAGACGCGATCAGTGAGGAGAAATAGGATCGGTGTTCATATCTGGACACCAAAAAGAGGCTAGACGGCTTGTGACTTCATACAAAATGTTTTCATTTAAAACTTTATTTGTGGCCAGGTGAGGTGGCTCATCCCTGTAATCCCACCACTTTGGGAGGTCGAGGCTGGCGGATCATGAGGTCAGGAGTTCGAGAGCATCCTGATCAACATGGTGAAACCCTGTCTCTACTAAAAATACAAAAATTAGCTGGGCTTTGTGGCATGCGCCTGTCATCCCAGCTACTCAGAAGAATCTGGGAGATGGAGGTTGCAGGGAGCTGAGATTGTACCACTGCACTCGAGCCTGGGTGACAGAGAGAGACTGTCTAAAAAAAACTTTATTTGTAAAATGTCCTTACTGCTGAAACTAAAACTATCAGGTTCTATTGCTTAAGACTTAAGAAATCCTCAGAGATTTTTCTAAATCAAATCAACTTAAGTATTAATATTTCTCCCCAGCCGGGCACACTGGCTCACGCCTGTAATCCCAGCACTCTGGGAAGCTGAGGCGGGAGGATCGAAAGATCGAGACCATCCTGGCCAACATGGTGAAACCCCATCTCTACTAAAAATACAAAAATTAGCTGGGCATGGTGGCACACGCCTGTAGTCCTAATTACTCGGGAGGCAGAGGCAGGAGAATTGCTTGAATCCAGGAGGTGGAGTTTGCAGTGAGCCAAGATCGCACCACTGCACTCCAGTCTGGCGCCTGGCGCCACAGCGAGACTCTGTCTAAAAATAAATAAATAAATAAAAAATAAAATAAAAAATCTCCCCAAAAGCGTTGAGTTTTACTAGAATAACTTTAAACAAAACAACTGATGCCCTACGTCAGATATCAGCAAACCTGTTATTCAAAGGCCAAAAACTATTTCTAGCTTTACAAGTCATCCCCTGTTGCAGCTCCTCAACTCGGCCGTTACACCGCAAAAGCAGCCACAGAAGACGTAAACAGATGGGTGTGGCTGTGTTCCAATAAAACTTATTCACAGAAACAGGGTTGTCCACCTTTGCCCTCAAACTATGAATCACAACTAGGATTTAATTCCAACACTTAAGGAAAAACCAAATAAATCTGAATTTTAACATAGCAATAGAATTGGCCACAAAATGTTTAAAACCTGGCTTCTAAAACTATCAATGATCAGAAAAAAACCGCAAAACCAAAACACTATGAACCACTTACTACATATGATGTTTCTAATTTCTATAAAATGAAGAACTAGTGCTTAACATGGCAGCATTCCATTTAGAAAGGGTAGCTGAACCCCTTAGAATTGGGGTTCACATCACGGATTCTGATGTCAGACAGACCTGGGTTCAAATTGTAACTCTAGCTACGTTTCCCTAGGATTACCTATACCCAAGGTATTAGTAATTACAGATCCCAGTTTACCTAAGATTACTAATACCACCTACTTGGTCACTACCCCAGGCACACAGCTCAAAGTAAGTGCTGCCTACGTGGCAAACTGGAGAGTCATTGGTAGCAATGCTTTTGGTCAGAGGCGGAATACTTTCATCTAGTCACTACAAAATTTTAGGATTTGGAAAAGAGATCTGGTCTTCTCTTAGACTTCTATAGGTGCCTCTGACAGAAGTTTTGGACATCAGCATTTCTACGTCAGATAGAAATTAGGGAGGAAATATAAGGAGAATATGCAATCTGCAGGAGCAATCAGAAATATTTTGTAGAACTCTGTTTAGATGCGAACACTGTTGCAAACCATATTCCCGTAAAGGCATAATAAGGGGACTAGAAGGATATACAAAACCAGAGACAGTGGTAACCTCTGGGGAGGGAGCTCAGGTTGAGAAGGAATGATGAGGGTCTTGGATGCTTTCATCAACTCTACAGTGTTTCAATCTCAACAAGGTAACACCTGAGGATCACAGCATCATCTGTGGCTTCTACTCACCAAATGCCAGTAGCACCCCACTCCTGCCAGTTAGGACAATCAAAAATGTCTCCAGACACTGTCCAACGTCCTCTGCGGGGAGGGGAGCAAGTCACCTCCATTTACAAACCACTGCTCTAGGCCCTAGAGATCACTAGAGATTATAGAGACTTCTGGTCTATAAGAAAGTTTTTTTTCTTTTTTTTTTTTTTTTTTTAGACAAAGTCTCACTCTATCACCCAGGCTAGAGTACAATGATGAGATCACACAGCTCACTGTAGCCTCAACCTCCCAGGCTCAAGTGATCCACCCACCTCAGCCTCCTAAATAGCTGGGACCACAGGCATGCACCACCATGCCCAGCTAATTTTAAAATTTTTTGTAGAAACGGGGTCTTGCTATGTTGCCCAGGCTGGCCTTGAATTCCTGGCCTCAAGTGATCCTCCAACCTTGGTCTCCCCCAAAGTCCTGGGATTTCAGGAGTGAGCTACTAGCCAGAATAAATTTTTTGAACCTAGTCAAATATTAGAGATTTGACCTGAGCAGGTATGTTTTCTTTTTATAGGATAGTTTTGGTATTTGAAATGAAACTGTCCACAGAAAATTTAGGAAATAATTGCAACTTGATTGCTTTCCTTGGCCTAAATTCTCAACTGTGGTTTTTCAATTGATGCCTATGGCATAATGAAAGTACTGGACTGGGTGTCAGGACGCATGGAGATTTTCAACAAATATTTATCCTTAACTCTACCCCAAACACCTTCCCTCTAGTAAGCCTCCTCCTAGCTGCAACAAGAAAATCGGCCCAATTTGTTCTCCACCCATGACTACCCTCCGCCATAGAAGGACCTACTCCAGTTTCAGCACTACTTCACTCCAGTACAATAGTCGTTGCAGGAATCTTCTTGAGATCCACTCAATCACACACTGCAACAGCACACACCAGCTTCAACCTCACATTCCTCACCATCAGCAAGAGGCTTGGTTGGTCTCCTGCATCATCTTAGTGTTCAAAATATACAATTCTACTCAAGCCCCTTCCTACAGACTTGCTCCATATCTCCTCTCACCAGGGTTCTACACAGCAATAAGCAATCTGCTCCACTCCTGTACACAGACATTTTCCCTAATAAAGGGTATCAATTTCTGTCTCTTTAGGCCATAGGACAGTGAGTTTAGGATCATCTAGTATCCAAACATGTTTAAATAGTGGCATTACTAAATCATGTAAGTGGCTACAAATTATCCGAGTAGATAAAAACCCACCTCTTCCATATACTGATATATGATGGCTTTGACAGCTGGCATATTGGTGGCATTCATCATCAGGGTCACTGCTTGCCCTTTCCGAATCTTCACTACCCCTTTGAACACCTGCTGGTTATTGTAACAGGCAGCCAAAGTGGCAATGGCCATCACCTACAGAGAGCAAGACAAGAGGGGAAAATAAGAGCTGGTGTTGTAAAGCTGTCATCACAAACAGGTATGAAAATCTTCTGTTGAATGAGCAATTGCCAACTCTAATGAACTAAGATGTAATTAATCAAGAAAAAATACCCACGAAGAAAGTGTGTCAAGATTTTTGCCTTCCCCACTCCTCCTCCCTCTGTCAACACCACACAGAATCCAGCAATCTATGCAGTCTTAAACAGTTCTGTACTTTAGTCACAAAAGTTGCACTGTATTTGGAAAAAACAAACACAAGTAAATCCAATATTTTCCATGCTAGAGCAATGGGTTATTAGATCTGAAATATGTAATTCAAAATAATATGTGGAAAGAATTTTCTATTTTACTTGTTTTTCTATTTTTCCTACGACAAACATAACCATTTCATATTTAAAACTAATGCTGGGGGAGAACAACAGAAGGGGAGTGATTTCCTGTGCTCAAAGGTAAATGGGAACATAAGACATAAGACAGGGGATATAGATTTTACTTTCTTTTTTTTTTTTTAAGGTGGGGTTTCACCATGATGGCCAGGCTGGTCTTGAACTCCTGACCTCAGGTGATCCACCCATCTCGGCCTCCCAAAGTGCTAGGATTACAGGCGTGAGCCACCGCGCCCAGCCTAGATTTTACTTTCAACCACCACTCAAAGTTGGTCATTAGAACAAGATCAAACTAACTTCCCAAATCAGTTGAATGCTATTACTTTCTTCACTTATTTGCAGTAGTATCTGAAACAACTGGTAAAGGCAACTAAAAAGTATAAGCTTTTAGCATACTGAGGGGCTATGTCTATAGTACCAGGTTGTTATCCTGGGTCTAGGAAAAGGACAGCAATAATTAGGTGCTTAATGAAGACTTTTTAATGATAACAGCTTTACCCACATTTTACCCAGCACTCCCCATAAACATAGGCCAAAGACCTTGACTGAACTGTGAGGCTAAGAACCTAACTAGTTTATAATAGCTGTGGAAAAGAGTAAATCCAGAAAGAAAGTTCTGAAAAGACCAGACTTAACCTCAAGGCTGAGTTTGGTGGCTGGAAGCAAAGGGGAATGCTATGAAGCCCCCAGCACAGTGAACTGTAGTCATCATTGTAAGGAACCATATCCTTGAATACAGCACAGCAAAATCCACCCCACTCCCACCCTACTCCCACTAGCCCCACATTCACCCAGAGGAGCCCCATTCCATACCTGTGGAATAGCACAGAAGTTAAACACACTCTGGTTTCTGAGTCTCGAAAGGTAGGTGATAACATCTGGGATGTGGTGCAGTGCATTGGTTATAAGTTCATTCAGGCACTGCACGGCCAAGTCAATATTCTCTGGCTTAGCAAAATCCCCCAACTTCTTAACATACCTGCTCCAAACCTAGACAGAGAAGAAGATTAAGGAACAGGTCAATGTGTGCAAAGGGGAGAATTTACAAACAATATTAAAGGATCTTTGTGCATAAGAGCTATGATACACAGTAAAGTCTCTTAGCTGCAGACTCATCTTTCACCAAGATTAAGTTCATTTTAAGCTCCATGCAATAGCTATTCCTGAGTATTAGTAACGGTTCAATTGCAACCTAGGCGTGAGTTAAGTATTGGGGAACATGTCCCTACAGACAAATAGTGCAACGCTGCACTACTTGGATAAATTCAGACCAAAGACGCTCCTATTAGTCAGAGCCATTGGTCTACTCCTGAAAAAAATAACCAGACAAACAAAATCAGCTCTAATTGTACTGCAGACTAAACACTAAACATTCTCAAGATGGCCAGGCCTCTAAAATCATGACTAACATTATATTCCTACTCTGATAATGACGCTGCTGAAAGGCATACCTGAGGAAATGATACCTCCATGGATCCCGATAACTTGAAAGTAAAATAAAACCCTCAATTCTAACAGGGGAATTCGGCTTGATGATTTTTAATGATATTATTTAGAGGATTCTCTGAAGCTGGCAAAAATTCTGGAAACATAGCGGTGATGGTTATACAACATCATTAATGTACTTAACACCACTGAATGGTGCATTTAAAAACAGTTAAAATGAAAAATTCTCTATTATATACATTTATCATAATAATACAATGTTAAGTATATATACATACAGTTAAAAAAATGGTAAGAAGAGGAGGAAGATCCAAGATGGCCGATTAGGCACAACTCCAGCGCACAACACCCAGCGAGAGAGACGCAGAAATCCAGAGATCTCCGAGCTCCAACCGAAGTACCAGGTGCATTTCAACGGGTCTGGTCTGACGGTGAGCAAAGCCCACTCAGGGCAGACCGAGGCAGGGAGGGGTGCTACTGCACCCAGAAAGTGCACCTCACCGGCTAGTCGGAGGCTCTCCCTCTGGCACTCCTGACCAGATACAGCGCTTCCCACAAAGCCTCAGCAATACACAGAACAGGGGATCTTGCCAGTCAAGCACACAAGCGCAGAGTTGAGTAAGAGCCTGCGGACTGAGCTATCGCCCCCTCCCCCCTGCATGGAGAGAGAGGGAGCTGTAGGCGTGAGCAGCTGGGCGGGCCCCTACCCCATGACCCAAGAGAGAGGAAGCTGAAAGGGGGAGACGGCCCGGTGCCGCTGGGCGGGTCCCTACCCTCCCCCACAAACCCCAGAGGGCTGAAGCTCTGACTCCAGTGGGTTGCGCAGCCAGTGCCACAGTC